>CAWUFW010022793.1:0-88259 GCA_963921515.1 Calotriton arnoldi | reverse complement strand
AGTTACGTATTGCTACACCACTGCACTGCCCTAAACCCTGAAACACCACCCCCAGCACGACCCCCTACACTGCCCGAACACCACTGCACTGCCCTAAACCCTGAAACACCAGCCCCAGGAAGACCCCCTACACTGCCCGAACACCACTGCACTGCCCTAGACTCTGAAACACCAGCCCCAGCATGACCCCCTACACTGCCGAACACCACTGCACTGCCCTAAACCCTGAAACCCTGAAGCACCAGCCCCAGCACGACCACTTACACTGCCCGAACACCACTGCACTGCCCTAAACCCTGAAACACCAGCCACAGCACAACCCCCTACACTGCCCGAACACCACTGCACTGCCCTAAACCCTGAAACACCAGCCCCAGCACGACCCCCTACACTGCCCGAACACCACTGTACTGCCCTAAACCCTGAAACACCAGCCCCAGCACGACCCCCTACACTGCCCGAACACCACTGCACTGCCCTAAACCCTGAAACACCATCCCCAGCACGACCCCCTACACTGCACGAACACCACTGCACTACCTCCTGAAACACTACCCCCAGCAAGACCCCCTACACTGCCCGAACACCACTGCACTGCCCTAATCCCTGAAACATCACTCCCAGCAAGACCCCCTGCACTGCCCGAACACCACTGCCCTAAACCCTGAAACACCACCCCCAACAAGACCCCCTACACTGCCCGAACACCACTGCACTGCCCTAAACCCTGAAACACCAGCCCCAGCACGACCCCTACACTGCCCGAACACCACTGCCCTAAACCCTGAAACACCACCCCCAACAAGACCCCCTACACTGCCCGAACACCACTGCACTGCCCTAAACCCTGAAACACCAGCCCCAGCACGACCCCTACACTGCCCGAACACCACTGAACTGCCCTAAACCCTGAAACACCACCCCTGCACGACCCCCTACACTGCCCGAACACCACTGCACTGCCCTAAACCCTGAAACACCACCACCAACACGACCCCCTACACTGCCCGAACACCACTGCACTGCCCTAAACCCTGAAACACCACCCCTGCACGATCCCCTACACTGCCCGAACACTACTGCACTGCCCTAAACCCTGAAACACCACCCCCAGCACGACCCCCCACACTGCCCGAACACCACTGCACTGCCCTAAACCCTGAAACACCACCCCCAGCACGACCCCCTACACTGCCCGAACACCACTGCACTGCCCTAAACCCTGAAACACCAGCCCCAGCACAACCCCGTACACTGCCCGAACACCACTGCACTGCCCTAAACCCTGAAACACCAGCCCCAGCACGACTGCCTACACTGCCCGAAACCACTGCACTGCCCTAAACCCTGAAACACCAGTAACAGCAAGACCCCTACACTGCCCGAACACCACTGCACTGCCCTAAACCCTGAAACACCACCCCCAGCACGATCCCCTTTACAGCTTGAACACCACTGCACTGCCCCAAACCCTGAAACACCACCCCCAGCACGACCCCCTACACTGCCCGAACACCACTGCCCTAAACCCTGAAACACCACCCCTGCACGACCCCCTACACTGCCCGAACACCACTGCACTGCCCTAAACCCTGAAACACCACCCCCTACACTGCCCGAACACCACTGCACTGCCCTAAACCCTGAAACACCACCCCCAGCATGGCCCCCTACACTGCCCGAACACCACTGCACTGCCCTAAGCCCTAAAACACCACCCCCAGCATTAGCCCCTACACTGCCCAAACACCACTGTACTGCCCTAAACCCTAGAACACTACCCCCCAGCACGACCCCCTACACTACCCGAACACCACTGCACTACCCTAAACCCTAAAATACTACCCCCAGCACAACACCCTACACTACCCGAACACGACTGCACTGCCCTAAACCCTCAAACACTCCCCCCAGCATGACCCCCTACACTACCCAAACACCACTGCACTGCCCTAAACCCTAAAACACTCCCCACAGCACGACCCCCTACACTACCCGAACACCACTGCACTACCCTAAACCCTAAAATACTACCCCCAGCACAACCCCCTACACTGCCCGAACACCACTGCACTGCCCTAAACTCTGAAACACCACCCCCTGCACGACCCCCTACACTGCCCGAACACTACTGCACTGCCCTAAACCCTGAAACACCATCCCCAGCACGACCCCCTACACTGCCCGAACACCACTGCACTGCCCTAATCCCTGAAACACCACCCCCAGCAAGACCCCCTACACTGCCCGAACACCACTGCCCTAAACCCTGAAACACCACCCCCAACAAGACCCCTACACTGCCCGACCACCACTGCACTGCCCTAAACCCTGAAACACCAGCCCCAGCACGACCCCTACACTGCCCGAACACCACTGCACTGCCCTAAACCCTGAAACACCACCCCCAGCACGACCCCCTACAGTGCCAGAACACCACTGCACTGCCCTAAACCCTGAAACACCACCCCTGCACGACTCCCTACACTGCCCGAACACCACTGCACTGCCCTAAACCCTGAAACACCACCACCAGCACGACCCCCTACACTGCCCGAACACCACTGCACTGCCCTAAACCCTGAAACACCACCCCTGCACGATCCCCTACACTTTCCGAACACTACTGCACTGCCCTAAACCCTGAAACACCACCCCCAGCACGACCCCCTACACTGCACGACCACCACTGCACTGCCCTAAACCCCAGAACACTACCCCCAGCAAGACCCCCTACACTGCCCGAACACCACTGCCCTAAACCCTGAAACACCACCCCCAACAAGACCCCCTAAAACTGCCCGTACACCACTGCACTGCCCTAAACCCTGAAACACCACCCCCAGCACGACCCCCTACAGTGCCCGAACACCACTGCACTGCCCTAAACCATGAAACACCAGCCCCAGCACGACCCCCTACACTGCCAGAACACCACTGCACTGCCCTAAACCCTGAAACACCACCCTCAGCACGACACCCTACACTGCCCGAACACCACTTCACTGCCCTAAACCCTGAAACACCACCCCTGCACGACCTCCTACACTTTCGGAACACCACTGCACTGCCCTAAACCCTGAAACACCACCCCCAGCACGACCCCCTACACTGCCCGAACACCACTGCACTGCCCTAAACCCTGAAACATCAACCCCAGCAAGACCCCCTACACTGCACGAACACCACTGCACTGCCCTAAACCCTGAAACACCACCTCCAGCAAAACGCCCCTACCCTGCCTGAACACCATTGCTCTGCCCTAAATCCTGAAACACTAGCCCCAGCATGACCCCTTACACTGCCCAAACACCACTGCACTGCCCTAAACCCTGAAACACCACCCCCAGCACGACCCCCTACACTGCCCGAACACCACTGCACTGCCCTAAACCCTGAAACACCAGCCCCAGGAAGACCCCCTACACTGCCCGAACACCACTGCACTGCCCTAGACTCTGAAACACCAGCCCCAGCATGACCCCCTACACTGCCGAACACCACTGCACTGCCCTAAACCCTGAAACCCTGAAGCACCAGCCCCAGCACGACCACTTACACTGCCCGAACACCACTGCACTGCCCTAAACCCTGAAACACCAGCCACAGCACAACCCCCTACACTGCCCGAACACCACTGCACTGCCCTAAACCCTGAAACACCAGCCCCAGCACGACCCCTACACTGCCCGAACACCACTGTACTGCCCTAAACCCTGAAACACCAGCCCCAGCACGACCCCCTACACTGCCCGAACACCACTGCACTGCCCTAAACCCTGAAACACCATCCCCAGCACGACCCCCTACACTGCACGAACACCACTGCACTACCCTGAAACACTACCCCCAGCAAGACCCCCTACACTGCCCGAACACCACTGCACTGCCCTAATCCCTGAAACATCACTCCCAGCAAGACCCCCTGCACTGCCCGAACACCACTGCCCTAAACCCTGAAACACCACCCCCAACAAAACCCCCTACACTGCCCGAACACCACTGCACTGCCCTAAACCCTGAAACACCAGCCCCAGCACGACCCCTACACTGCCCGAACACCACTGCCCTAAACCCTGAAACACCACCCCCAACAAGACCCCCTACACTGCCCGAACACCACTGCACTGCCCTAAACCCTGAAACACCAGCCCCAGCACGACCCCTACACTGCCCGAACACCACTGAACTGCCCTAAACCCTGAAACACCACCCCCTGCACGACCCCCTACACTGCCCGAACACCACTGCACTGCCCTAAACCCTGAAACACCACCACCAACACGACCCCTACACTGCCCGAACACCACTGCACTGCCCTAAACCCTGAAACACCACCCCTGCACGATCCCCTACACTGCCCGAACACTACTGCACTGCCCTAAACCCTGAAACACCACCCCCAGCACGACCCCCTACACTGCACGAACACCACTGCACTGCCCTAAACCCCAGAACACTACCCCCAGCAAGACCCCCTACACTGCCCGAACACCACTGCCCTAAACCCTGAAACACCACCCCCAGCAAGACCCCCTACACTGCCCGTACACCACTGCACTGCCCTAAACCCTGAAACACCACCCCCAGCACGACCCCCTACAGTGCCCGAACACCACTGCACTACCCTGAAACACTACCCCCAGCAAGACCCCTACACTGCCCGAACACCACTGCACTGCCCTAATCCCTGAAACATCACTCCCAGCAAGACCCCCTGCACTGCCCGAACACCACTGCCCTAAACCCTGAAACACCACCCCCAACAAAACCCCCTACACTGCCCGAACACCACTGCACTGCCCTAAACCCTGAAACACCAGCCCCAGCACGACTCCCTACACTGCCCGAACACCACTGCCCTAAACCCTGAAACACCACCCCCAACAAGACCCCCTACACTGCCCGAACACCACTGCACTGCCCTAAACCCTGAAACACCAGCCCCAGCACGACCCCTACACTGCCCGAACACCACTGAACTGCCCTAAACCCTGAAACACCACCCCCTGCACGACCCCCTACACTGCCCGAACACCACTGCACTGCCCTAAACCCTGAAACACCACCACCAACACGACCCCCTACACTGCCCGAACACCACTGCACTGCCCTAAACCCTGAAACACCACCCCCTGCACGATCCCCTACACTGCCCGAACACTACTGCACTGCCCTAAACCCTGAAACACCACCCCCAGCACGACCCCCTACACTGCCCGAACACCACTGCACTGCCCTAAACCCTGAAACACCACCCCCAGCACGACCCCCTACACTGCCCGAACACCACTGCACTGCCCTAAACCCTGAAACACCAGCCCCAGCACAACCCCGTACACTGCCCGAACACCACTGCACTGCCCTAAACCCTGAAACACCAGCCCCAGCACGACTGCCTACACTGCCCGAAAACCACTGCACTGCCCTAAACCCTGAAACACCAGTAACAGCAAGACCCCCTACACTGCCCGAACACCACTGCACTGCCCTAAACCCTGAAACACCACCCCCAGCACGATCCCCTTTACAGCTTGAACACCACTGCACTGCCCCAAACCCTGAAACACCACCCCCAGCACGACCCCCTACACTGCCCGAACACCACTGCCCTAAACCCTGAAACACCACCCCTGCACGACCCCCTACACTGCCCGAACACCACTGCACTGCCCTAAACCCTGAAACACCACCCCCTACACTGCCCGAACACCACTGCACTGCCCTAAACCCTGAAACACCACCCCCAGCATGGCCCCCTACACTGCCCGAACACCACTGCACTGCCCTAAGCCCTAAAACACCACCCCCAGCATTAGCCCCTACACTGCCCAAACACCACTGTACTGCCCTAAACCCTAGAACACTACCCCCAGCACGACCCCCTACACTACCCGAACACCACTGCACTACCCTAAACCCTAAAATACTACCCCCAGCACAACACCCTACACTACCCGAACACGACTGCACTGCCCTAAACCCTCAAACACTCCCCCAGCATGACCCCTACACTACCCAAACACCACTGCACTGCCCTAAACCCTAAAACACTCCCCACAGCACGACCCCCTACACTACCCGAACACCACTGCACTACCCTAAACCCTAAAATACTACCCCCAGCACAACCCCCTACACTGCCCGAACACCACTGCACTGCCCTAAACTCTGAAACACCACCCCCTGCACGACCCCCTACACTGCCCGAACACTACTGCACTGCCCTAAACCCTGAAACACCATCCCCAGCACGACCCCCTACACTGCCCGAACACCACTGCACTGCCCTAATCCCTGAAACACCACCCCCAGCAAGACCCCCTACACTGCCCGAACACCACTGCCCTAAACCCTGAAACACCACCCCCAACAAGACCCCCTACACTGCCCGACCACCACTGCACTGCCCTAAACCCTGAAACACCAGCCCCAGCACGACCCCTACACTGCCCGAACACCACTGCACTGCCCTAAACCCTGAAACACCACCCCCAGCACGACCCCCTACAGTGCCAGAACACCACTGCACTGCCCTAAACCCTGAAACACCACCCCTGCACGACTCCCTACACTGCCCGAACACCACTGCACTGCCCTAAACCCTGAAACACCACCACCAGCACGACCCCCTACACTGCCCGAACACCACTGCACTGCCCTAAACCCTGAAACACCACCCCTGCACGATCCCCTACACTTTCCGAACACTACTGCACTGCCCTAAACCCTGAAACACCACCCCCAGCACGACCCCCTACACTGCACCGACCACCACTGCACTGCCCTAAACCCCAGAACACTACCCCCAGCAAGACCCCTACACTGCCCGAACACCACTGCCCTAAACCCTGAAACACCACCCCCAACAAGACCCCTAAAACTGCCCGTACACCACTGCACTGCCCTAAACCCTGAAACACCACCCCCAGCACGACCCCCTACAGTGCCCGAACACCACTGCACTGCCCTAAACCATGAAACACCAGCCCCAGCACGACCCCCTACACTGCCAGAACACCACTGCACTGCCCTAAACCCTGAAACACCACCCCTCAGCACGACACCCTACACTGCCCGAACACCACTTCACTGCCCTAAACCCTGAAACACCACCCCCTGCACGACCTCCTACACTTTCGGAACACCACTGCACTGCCCTAAACCCTGAAACACCACCCCCAGCACGACCCCCTACACTGCCCGAACACCACTGCACTGCCCTAAACCCTGAAACATCAACCCCAGCAAGACCCCCTACACTGCACGAACACCACTGCACTGCCCTAAACCCTGAAACACCACCTCCAGCAAAACGCCCTACCCTGCCTGAACACCATTGCTCTGCCCTAAATCCTGAAACACTAGCCCCAGCATGACCCCTTACACTGCCCAAACACCACTGCACTGCCCTAAACCCTGAAACACCACCCCCAGCACGACCCCCTACACTGCCCGAACACCACTGCACTGCCCTAAACCCTGAAACACCAGCCCCAGGAAGACCCCCTACACTGCCCGAACACCACTGCACTGCCCTAGACTCTGAAACACCAGCCCCAGCATGACCCCCTACACTGCCGAACACCACTGCACTGCCCTAAACCCTGAAACCCTGAAGCACCAGCCCCAGCACGACCACTTACACTGCCCGAACACCACTGCACTGCCCTAAACCCTGAAACACCAGCCACAGCACAACCCCCTACACTGCCCGAACACCACTGCACTGCCCTAAACCCTGAAACACCAGCCCCAGCACGACCCCCTACACTGCCCGAACACCACTGTACTGCCCTAAACCCTGAAACACCAGCCCCAGCACGACCCCCTACACTGCCCGAACACCACTGCACTGCCCTAAACCCTGAAACACCATCCCCAGCACGACCCCCTACACTGCACGAACACCACTGCACTACCCTGAAACACTACCCCCAGCAAGACCCCTACACTGCCCGAACACCACTGCACTGCCCTAATCCCTGAAACATCACTCCCAGCAAGACCCCCTGCACTGCCCGAACACCACTGCCCTAAACCCTGAAACACCACCCCCAACAAAACCCCCTACACTGCCCGAACACCACTGCACTGCCCTAAACCCTGAAACACCAGCCCCAGCACGACCCCTACACTGCCCGAACACCACTGCCCTAAACCCTGAAACACCACCCCCAACAAGACCCCCTACACTGCCCGAACACCACTGCACTGCCCTAAACCCTGAAACACCAGCCCCAGCACGACCCCTACACTGCCCGAACACCACTGAACTGCCCTAAACCCTGAAACACCACCCCTGCACGACCCCCTACACTGCCCGAACACCACTGCACTGCCCTAAACCCTGAAACACCACCACCAACACGACCCCTACACTGCCCGAACACCACTGCACTGCCCTAAACCCTGAAACACCACCCCTGCACGATCCCCTACACTGCCCGAACACTACTGCACTGCCCTAAACCCTGAAACACCACCCCCAGCACGACCCCCTACACTGCACGAACACCACTGCACTGCCCTAAACCCCAGAACACTACCCCCAGCAAGACCCCCTACACTGCCCAAACACCACTGCCCTAAACCCTGAAACACCACCCCCAGCAAGACCCCCTACACTGCCCGTACACCACTGCACTGCCCTAAACCCTGAAACACCACCCCCAGCACGACCCCCTACAGTGCCCGAACACCACTGCACTGCCCTAAACCATGAAACACCAGCCCCAGCACGACCCCCTACACTGCCCGAACACCACTGCACTGCCCTAAACCCTGAAACACCACCCCCAGCACGACCCCTACACTGCCCGAACACCACTGCACTGCCCTAAACCCTGAAACACCAGCCCCAGCACAACCCCGTACACTGCCCGAACACCACTGCACTGCCCTAAACCCTGAAACACCAGCCCCAGCACGACTGCCTACACTGCCCGAAACCACTGCACTGCCCTAAACCCTGAAACACCAGTAACAGCAAGACCCCTACACTGCCCGAACACCACTGCACTGCCCTAAACCCTGAAACACCACCCCCAGCAAGACCCCTACACTGCCCGAACACCACTGCACTAAAGCCTGAAACACCACCCCCAGCAAGACCACCTACACTGGCCGAACACCACTGCACTGCCCTAAACCCTGAAACACCACCCCCTGCACGACCCCCTACACTGCCCAAACACCACTGCACTGCCCTAAACCCTGAAACACCACCCCTGCACGACCCCCTACACTGCCCGAACACCACTGCACTGCCCTAAACCCTGAAACACCACCCTCAGCACGACACCCTACACTGCCCGAACACCACTGCACTGCCCTAAACCCTGAAACACCACCCCCAGCACGACCCCCTACACTGCCCGAACACCACTGCACTGCCCTAAACCCTGAAACACCACCCCCTGCACGACCTCCTACACTGCTGGAACACCACTGCACTGCCCTAAACCCTGAAACACCACCCCCAGCACGACCCCTACACTGCCCGAACACCACTGCACTGCCCTAAACCCTGAAACATCAACCCCAGCAAGACCCCCTACACTGCCTGAACACCACTGCCCTAAACCCTGAAACACCACCCCCTACACTGCACCGAACACCACTGCACTGCCCTAAACCCTGAAACACCACCTCCAGCAAAACCCCCTACACTGCCTGAACACCATTGCTCTGCCCTAAATCCTGAAACACCAGCCCCAGCAAGACCCCCTACACTGCCCGAACACCACTGCACTGCCCTAGACTCTGAAACACCAGCCCCAGCAAGACCCCCTACACTGCCCAAACACCACTGCACTGCCCTAAACCCTGAAACACCAGCCCCAGCATGACCCCCTACACTGCCCGAACACCACTGCACTGCCCTAAACCCTGAAACACCAGCCCCAGCACGACCACCTACACTGCCCGAACACCACTGCACTGCCCTAAACCCTGAAACACCAGCCACAGCACGACCCCCTACACTGCCCGAACACCACTGCACTGCCCTAAACCCTGAAACACCAGCCCCAGCACGACCCCCTACACTGCCCGAACACCACTGTACTGCCCTAAACCCTGAAACACCAGCCCCAGCACGACCCCCTACACTGCCCGAACACCACTGCACTGCCCTAAACCCTGAAACACCACCCCTGCATGACCCCTACACTGCCCGAACACCACTGCCCTAAACCCTAAAACACCACCCCTGCAGCACCCCCTACACTGCCCGAACACCACTGCACTGCCCTAAACCCTGAAACACCACCCCTGCACCGCCCCCTACACTACCCGAACACCACTGCACTGCCCTAAACCCTGAAACACCACCCCCAGCACGACCCCTTTACTGCTCGAAGACCACTGCACTGCCCCAAACCCTGAAACACCACCCCCAGCACGACCCCCTACACTGCCCAAACACCACTGCCCTAAGCCCTAAAACACCACCCCCAGCATTACCCCCTACACTGCCCAAACACCACTGTACTGCCCTAAACCCTATAACACTACCCCCAGCACGACCCCCTACACTACCCGAGCACCACTGCACTACCCTAAACCCTAAAATACTACCCCCAGCACGACCCCCTACACTACCCGAACACGACTGCACTGCCCTAAACCCTCAAACACTCCCCCCAGCACGACCCCCTACACTACCCGAACACCACTGCACTGCCCTAAACCCTAAAACACTCCCCACAGCACGACCCCCTACACTACCCGAACACCACTGCACTACCCTAAACCCTGAAATACTACCCCCAGCACAACCCTCTACACTGCCCGAACACCACTGCACTGCCCTAAACCCTGAAACACCACCCCCTGCACGACCCCCTACACTGCCCGAACACTACTGCACTACCCTAAACCCTGAAACACCATCCCCAGCACGACCCCCTACACTGCACGAACACCACTGCACTGCCCTAAACCCTGAAACACTACCCCCAGCAAGACCCCCTACACTGCCCGAACACCACTGCACTGCCCGAAACCCTGAAACACCACCCCCAGCAAGACCCCCTACACTGCCTGAACACCACTGCACTGCCCTAAACCCTGAAACACCACCCCTGCACGATCCCCTACACTGCCCGAACACTACTGCACTGCCCTAAACCCTGAAACACCACCCCCAGCACGACCCCCTACACTGCACCGAACACCACTGCACTGCCCTAAACCCCGAAACACTACCCCCAGCAAGACCCCCTACACTGCCCGAACACCACTGCCCTAAACCCTGAAACACCACCCCCAGCAAGACCCCCTACACTGCCCGTACACCACTGCACTGCCCTAAACCCTGAAACACCACCCCCAGCATGACCCCCTACACTGCCCGAACACCACTTCACTGCCCTAAACCCTGAAACACCACCCCCAGCAGGACCCCCTACACTGCCCGAACACCACTGCACTAAAGCCTGAAACACCACCCACAGCAAGACCACCTACACTGGCCAAACACCACTGCACTGCCCTAAACCCTGAAACACCACCCCTGCACGACCCCCTACACTGCCCAAACACCACTGCACTGCCCTAAACCCTGAAACACCACCCCTGCATGACCCCCAACACTGCCCGAATACCACTGCACTGCCCTAAACCCTGAAACACCACCCTCAGCACGACACCCTACACTGCCCGAACACCACTGCACTGCCCTAAACCCTGAAACACCAACCCCAGCACGACCCCCTACACTGCCCGAACACCACTGCACTGCCCTAAACCCTGAAACACCACCCCTGCACGACCTCCTACACTGCCGGAACACCACTGCACTGCCCTAAACCCTGAAACACCACCCCCAGCACGACCCCCTACACTGCCCGAACACCACTGCACTGCCCTAAACCCTGAAACATCAACCCCAGCAAGACCCCCTACACTGCCTGAACACCACTGCCCTAAACCCTGAAACACCACCCCCTACACTGCACGAACACCACTGCACTGCCCTAAACCCTAAAACACCACCTCCAGCAAAACCCCTACACTGCCTGAACACCATTGCTCTGCACTAAATCCTGAAACACTAGCCCCAGCATGACCCCTACACTGCCCAAACACCACTGCACTGCCCTAAACCCTGAAACACCACCCCCAGCACGACCCCCTACACTGCCCGAACACCACTGCACTGCCCTAAACCCTGAAACACCAGACCCAGCAAGACCTCCTACACTGCCCGAACACCACTGCACTGCCCTAGACTCTGAAACACCAGCCCCAGCAAGACCCCCTACACTGCCCGAACACCACTGCACTGCCCTAAACCCTGAAACACCAGCCCCAGCACGACCCCCTACACTGCCCGAACACCACTGCACTGCCCTAAACCCTGAAACACCAGCCCCAGCACGACCACCTACACTGCCCGAACACCACTGCACTGCCCTAAACCCTGAAACACCAGCCACAGCACAACCCCCTACACTGCCCGAACACCACTGCACTGCCCTAAACCCTGAAACACCAGCCCCAGCACGACCCCCTACACTGCCCGAACACCACTGTACTGCCCTAAACCCTGAAACACCAGCCCCAGCACGACCCCCTACACTGCCCGAACACCACTGCACTGCCCTAAACCCTGAAACACCAGCCCCAGCACGACCCCTACACTGCCCGAACACCACTGCACTGCCCTAAACCCTGAAACACCACCCCCAGCACGACCCCTACACTGCCCGAACACCACTGCACTGCCCTAAACCCTGAAACACCACCCCCAGCACGACCCCCTACACTGCCCGAACACCACTGCACTGCCCTAAACCCTGAAACACTAGCCCCAGCAAGACCCCCTACACTGCCCGAACACCACTGCACTGCCCTAAACCCTGAAACACCACCCCCAGCACGACCCCCTACACTGCCCGAACACCACTGCACTGCCCTAAACCCTGAAACACCACCCCCAGCACGACCCCCTACACTGCCCGAACACCACTGCACTGCCCTAAACCCTGAAACACCACCCCCAGCACGACCCCCTACACTGCCCGAACACCACTGCACTGCCCTAAACCCTGAAACACCACCCCCAGCACGACTCCCTACACTGCCCGAACACCACTGCACTGCCCTAAACCCTGAAACACCACCCCCAGCACGACCCCCTACACTGCCCGAACACCACTGCACTGCCCTAAACCCTGAAACACCACCCCTGCACGACCCCCTACACTGCCCGAACACCACTGCACTGCCCTAAACCCTGAAACACCACCCCCAGCACGACCCCTACACTGCCCGAACACCACTGCACTGCCCTAAACCCTGAAACACCACCCCCAGCACGACCCCCTACACTGCCCGAACACCACTGCACTGCCCTAAACCCTGAAACACCACCCCCAGCACGACCCCCTACACTGCCCGAACACCACTGCACTGCCCTAAACCCTGAAACACCACCCCCAGCACGACCCCCTACACTGCCCGAACACCACTGCACTGCCCTAAACCCTGAAACACCACCCCCAGCACGACCCCCTACACTGCCCGAACACCACTGCACTGCCCTAAACCCTGAAACACCACCCCCAGCACGACCCCCTACACTGCCCGAACACCACTGCACTGCCCTAAACCCTGAAACACCACCCCCAGCACGACCCCCTACACTGCCCGAACACCACTGCACTGCCCTAAACCCTGAAACACCACCCCAGCACGACCCCCTACACTGCCCGAACACCACTGCACTGCCCTAAACCCTGAAACACCACCCCTCAGCACGACACCCTACACTGCCCGAACACCACTGCACTGCCCTAAACCCTGAAACACCACCCCCTGCACGACCTCCTACACTGCCCGAACACCACTGCACTGCCCTAAACCCTGAAACACCACCCCCAGCACGACCCCCTACACTGCCCGAACACCACTGCACTGCCCTAAACCCTGAAACATCAACCCCAGCAAGACCCCCTACACTGCCTGAACACCACTGCACTGCCTAAACCCTGAAACACCACCCCCCTACACTGCACCGAACACCACTGCACTGCCCTAAACCCTGAAACACCACCTCCAGC
The DNA here is from genome assembly GCA_963921515.1 of Calotriton arnoldi. Lineage (NCBI taxonomy): Eukaryota > Metazoa > Chordata > Amphibia > Caudata > Salamandridae > Calotriton > Calotriton arnoldi. Next base: position 74,190 of record CAWUFW010022793.1, on the reverse strand, counting down.
AAAACGCCCTACACTGCCTGAACACCACTGCTCTGCCCTAAACCCTGAAACACTAGCCCCAGCATGACCCTCTACACTGCCCAAACATCACTGCACTGCCCTAAACCCTGAAACACCATCCCCAGCACGACCCCCTACACTGCCCGAACACCACTGCACTGCCCTAAACCCTGAAACACCAGCCCCAGCAAGACCCCCTACACTGCCCGAACACCACTGCACTGCCCTAGACTCTGAAACACCAGCCCCAGCATGACCCCCTACACTGCCCGAACACCACTGCACTGCCCTAAACCCTGAAACCCTGAAGCACCAGCCCCAGCACGACCACCTACACTGCCCGAACACCACTGCACTGCCCTAAACCCTGAAACACCAGCCACAGCACGACCCCCTACACTGCCCGAACACCACTGCACTGCCCTAAACCCTGAAACACCAGCCCCAGCACGACCCCTACACTGCCCGAACACCACTGTACTGCCCTAAACCCTGAAACACCAGCCCCAGCACGACCCCTACACTGCCCGAACACCACTGCACTGCCCTAAACCCTGAAACACCATCCCCAGCACGACCCCCTACACTGCCCGAACACCACTGCACTGCCCTAAACCCTGAAACACCACCCCCAGCACGACCCCCTACACTGCCCGAACACCACTGCACTGCCCTAAACCCTGAAACACCACTCCCAGCAAGACCCCTACACTGCCCGAACACCACTGCACTGCCCTAAACCCTGAAACACCACCCCCAGCAAGACCCCCTACACTGCCCGAACACCACTGCACTGCCCTAAACCCTGAAACACCAGCCCCAGCACGACCCCTACACTGCCCGAACACCACTGCACTGCCCTAAACCCTGAAACACCACCCCAGCAAGACCCCTACACTGCCCAAACACCACTGCACTGCCCTAAACCCTGAAACACCAGCCCCAGCACGACCCCTACACTGCCCGAACACCACTGAACTGCCCTAAACCCTGAAACACCACCCCTGCATGACCCCCTACACTGCCCGAACACCACTGCACTGCCCTAAACCCTGAAACACCACCACCAACACGACCCCCTACACTGCCCGAACACCACTGCACTGCCCTAAACCCTGAAACACCACCCCTGCACGATCCCCTACACTGCCCGAACACTACTGCACTGCCCTAAACCCTGAAACACCACCCCCAGCACGACCCCCTACACTGCACGAACACCACTGCACTGCCCTAAACCCCAGAAACACTACCCCCAGCAAGACCCCCTACACTGCCCGAACACCACTGCACTGCCCTAAACCCTGAAACACCACCCCCAGCAAGACCCCCTACACTGCCCGTACACCACTGCACTGCCCTAAACCCTGAAACACCACCCCCAGCACGACCCCCTACAGTGCCCGAACACCACTGCACTGCCCTAAACCATGAAACACCAGCCCCAGCACGACCCCCTACACTGCCCGAACACCACTGCACTGCCCTAAACCCTGAAAGACCACCCCCAGCACGACCCCATACACTGCCCGAACACCACTGCACTGCCCTAAACCCTGAAACACCAGCCCCAGCACAACCCCGTACACTGCCCGAACACCACTGCACTGCCCTAAACCCTGAAACACCAGCCCCAGCACGACTGCCTACACTGCCCGAAAACCACTGCACTGCCCTAAACCCTGAAACACCAGTAACAGCAAGACCCCCTACACTGCCCGAACACCACTGCACTGCCCTAAACCCTGAAACACCACCCCCAGGAGGACCCCTACACTGCCCGAACACCACTGCACCTAAAGCCTGAAACACCACCCCCAGCAAGACCACCTACACTGGCCGAACACCACTGCACTGCCCTAAACCCTGAAACACCACCCCTGCACGACCCCCTACACTGCCCAAACACCACTGCACTGCCCTAAACCCTGAAACACCACCCCTGCACGACCCCCTACACTGCCCGAACACCACTGCACTGCCCTAAACCCTGAAACACCACCCTCAGCACGACACCCTACACTGCCCGAACACCACTGCACTGCCCTAAACCCTGAAACACCACCCCCAGCACGACCCCCTACACTGCCCGAACACCACTGCACTGCCCTAAACCCTGAAACACCACCCCTGCACGACCTCCTACACTGCTGGAACACCACTGCACTGACCTAAACCCTGAAACACCACCCCCAGCACGACCCCCTACACTGCCCGAACACCACTGCACTGCCCTAAACCCTGAAACATCAACCCCAGCAAGACCCCCTACACTGCCTGAACACCACTGCCGCCCTAAACCCTGAAACACCACCCCCCTACACTGCACGAACACCACTGCACTGCCCTAAACCCTGAAACACCACCTCCAGCAAAACCCCCTACACTGCCTGAACACCATTGCTCTGCCCTAAATCCTGAAACACCAGCCCCAGCATGACCCCCTACACTGCCCAAACACCACTGCACTGCCCTAAACCCTGAAACACCACCCCAAGCACGACCCCCTACACTGCCCGAACACCACTGCACTGCCCTAAACCCTGAAACACCAGCCCCAGCAAGACCCCCTACACTGCCCGAACACCACTGCACTGCCCTAGACTCTGAAACACCAGCCCCAGCAAGACCCCCTACACTGCCCGAACACCACTGCACTGCCCTAAACCCTGAAACACCAGCCCCAGCATGACCCCCTACACTGCCCGAACACCACTGCACTGCCCTAAACCCTGAAACACCAGCCCCAGCATGACCACCTACACTGCCCGAACACCACTGCACTGCCCTAAACCCTGAAACACCAGCCACAGCACGACCCCCTACACTGCCCAAACACCACTGCACTGCCCTAAACCCTGAAACACCAGCCCCAGCACGACCCCCTACACTGCCCGAACACCACTGTACTGCCCTAAACCCTGAAACACCAGCCCCAGCACGACCCCCTACACTGCCCGAACACCACTGCACTGCCCTAAACCCTGAAACACCACCCCCTGCATGACCCCCTACACTGCCCGAACACCACTGCACTGCCCTAAACCCTGAAACACCACCCCTGCAGCGCCCCCTACACTGCCCGAACACCACTGCACTGCCCTAAACCCTGAAACACCACCCCTGCACCGCCCCCTACACTACCCGAACACCACTGCACTGCCCTAAACCCTGAAACACCACCCCCAGCACGACCCCCTTACTGCTCGAACACCACTGCACTGCCCCAAACCCTGAAACACCACCCCCAGCACGACCCCCTACACTGCCCAAACACCACTGCCCTAAACCCTGAAACACCACCCCCAGCATGACCCCCTACACTGCCCGAACACCACTGCACAGCCCTAAGCCCTAAAACACCACCCCCAGCATTACCCCCTACACTGCCCAAACACCACTGTACTGCCCTAAACCCTATAACACTACCCCCAGCACGACCCCCTACACTACCCGAACACCACTGCACTACCCTAAACCCTAAAATACTACCCCCAGCACGACCCCCTACACTACCCGAACACCACTGCACTGCCCTAAACCCTCAAACACGCCCCCCAGCACGACCCCCTACACTACCCGAACACCACTGCACTGCCCTAAACCCTAAAACACTCCCCACAGCACTACCCCCTACACTACCCGAACACAACTGCACTACCCTAAACCCTAAAATACTACCCCCAGCACAACCCCCTACACTGCCCGAACACCACTGCACTGCCCTAAACCCTGAAACACCACCCCCTGCAAGACCCCCTACACTGCCCGAACACTACTGCACTTCCCTAAACCCTGAAACACCATCCCCAGCACGACCCCCTACACTGCACGAACACCACTGCACTGCCCTAAACCCTGAAACACTACCCCCAGCAAGACCCCCTACACTGCCCGAACACCACTGCACTGCCCGAAACCCTGAAACACCACCCCCAGCAAGACCCCCTACACTGCCCGAACACCACTGCCCTAAACCCTGAAACACCACCCCCAACAAGACCCCCTACACTGCCCGAACACCACTGCACTGCCCTAAACCCTGAAACACCAGCCCCAGCACGACCCCTACACTGCCCAAACACCACTGCACTGCCCTAAAGCCTGAAACACCACCCCTGCACGACCCCCTACAATGCCCGAACACCACTGCACTGCCCTAAACCCTGAAACACCACCACCAGCATGACCCCCTACACTGCCCGAACACCACTGCACTGCCCTAAACCCTGAAACACCACCCCTGCACGATCCCCTACACTGCCCGAACACTACTGCACTGCCCTAAACCCTGAAACACCACCCCCAGCACGACCCCCTACACTGCACGAACACAACTGCACTGCCCTAAACCCCGAAACACTACCCCCAGCAAGACCCCCTACACTGCCCGAACACCACTGCCTCTAAACCCTGAAACACCACCCCCAGCAAGACCCCTACACTGCCCGAACACCACTGCACTGCCCTAAACCCTGAAACACCACCCCCAGCATGACCCCCTACACTGCCCGAACACCACTGCACTGCCCTAAACCCTGAAACACCAGCCCCAGCACGACCCCCTACACTGCCCGAACACCACTGCACCTAAAGCCTGAAACACCACCCCCAGCAAGACCACCTACACTGGCCAAACACCACTGCACTGCCCTAAACCCTGAAACACCACCCCTGCACGACCCCCTACACTGCCCAAACACCACTGCACTGCCCTAAACCCTGAAACACCAGCCCCTGCATGACCCCCAACACTGCCCGAACACCACTGCACTGCCCTAAACCCTGAAACACCACCCCCAGCACGACACCCTACACTGCCCGAACACCACTGCACTGCCCTAAACCCTGAAACACCACCCCCAGCACGACCCCTACACTGCCCGAACACCACTGCACTGCCCTAAACCCTGAAACACCACCCCCTGCACGACCTCCTACACTGCCGGAACACCACTGCACTGCCCTAAACCCTGAAACACCACCCCCAGCACGACCCCCTACACTGCCCGAACACCACTGCACTGCCCTAAACCCTGAAACATCAACCCCAGCAAGACCCCCTACACTGCCTGAACACCACTGCCCTAAACCCTGAAACACCACCCCTACACTGCACGAACACCACTGCACTGCCCTAAACCCTGAAACACCACCTCCAGCAAAACCCCCTACACTGCCTGAACACCACTGCTCTGCCCTAAATCCTGAAACACTAGCCCCAGCATGACCCCCTACACTGCCCAAACACCACTGCACTGCCCTAAACCCTGAAACACCACCCCCAGCACGACCCCCTACACTGCCCGAACACCACTGCACTGCCCTAAACCCTGAAACACCAGCCCCAGCAAGACCCCTACACTGCCCGAACACCACTGCACTGCCCTAAACTCTGAAACACCAGCCCCAGCAAGACCCCCTACACTGCCCGAACACCACTGCACTGCCCTAAACCCTGAAACACCAGCCCCAGCACGACCCCCTACACTGCCCGAACACCACTGCACTGCCCTAAACCCTGAAACACCAGCCCCAGCACGACCACCTACACTGCCCGAACACCACTGCACTGCCCTAAACCCTGAAACACCAGCCCCAGCACGACCCCCTACACTGCCCGAACACCACTGCACTGCCCTAAACCCTGAAACACCAGCCCCAGCACGACCCCCTACACTGCCCGAACACCACTGCACTGCCCTAAACCCTGAAACACCAGCCCCAGCACGACCCCTACACTGCCCGAACACCACTGCACTGCCCTAAACCCTGAAACACCAGCCCCAGCACGACCCCTACACTGCCCGAACACCACTGCACTGCCCTAAACCCTGAAACACCAGCCCCAGCACGACCCCTACACTGCCCGAACACCACTGCACTGCCCTAAACCCTGAAACACCACCCCCAGCACGACCCCCTACACTGCCCGAACACCACTGCACTGCCCTAAACCCTGAAACACCACCCCCAGCACGACCCCCTACACTGCCCGAACACCACTGCACTGCCCTAAACCCTGAAACACCACCCCCAGCACGACCCCCTACACTGCCCGAACACCACTGCACTGCCCTAAACCCTGAAACACCACCCCCAGCACGACCCCCTACACTGCCCGAACACCACTGCACTGCCCTAAACCCTGAAACACCACCCCCAGCACGACCCCCTACACTGCCCGAACACCACTGCACTGCCCTAAACCCTGAAACACCACCCCCAGCACGACCCCCTACACTGCCCGAACACCACTGCACTGCCCTAAACCCTGAAACACCAGCCCCAGCACAGACCCCCTACACTGCCCGAACACCACTGCACTGCCCTAAACCCTGAAACACCAGCCCCAGCACGACCCCCTACACTGCCCGAACACCACTGCACTGCCCTAAACCCTGAAACACCAGCCCCAGCACGACCCCCTACACTGCCCGAACACCACTGCACTGCCCTAAACCCTGAAACACCACCCCCAGCACGACCCCCTACACTGCCCGAACACCACTGCACTGCCCTAAACCCTGAAACACCACCCCCAGCACGACCACCTACACTGCCCGAACACCACTGCACTGCCCTAAACCCTGAAACACCACCCCCAGCACGACCCCCTACACTGCCCGAACACCACTGCACTGCCCTAAACCCTGAAACACCACCCCCAGCACGACCCCCTACACTGCCCGAACACCACTGCACTGCCCTAAACCCTGAAACACCACCCCCAGCACGACCCCCTACACTGCCCGAACACCACTGTACTGCCCTAAACCCTGAAACACCACCCCCAGCATGACCCCCTACACTGCCCGAACACCACTGCACTGCCCTAAACCCTGAAACACCACCCCCAGCACGACCCCCTACACTGCCCGAACACCACTGCACTGCCCTAAACCCTGAAACACCACCCCCAGCACGACCCCCTACACTGCCCGAACACCACTGCACTGCCCTAAACCCTGAAACACCAACCCCAGCAAGACCCCCTACACTGCCTGAACACCACTGCCCCTAAACCCTGAAACACCACCCCAGCACGACCCCTACACTGCCCGAACACCACTGCACTGCCCTAAACCCTGAAACACCACCTCCAGCAAAACCCCTACACTGCCCGAACACCACTGCACTGCCCTAAACCCTGAAACACCAGCCCCAGCACGACCCCCTACACTGCCCGAACACCACTGCACTGCCCTAAACCCTGAAACACCACCCCCAGCACGACCCCCTACACTGCCCGAACACCACTGCACTGCCCTAAACCCTGAAACACCAGCCCCAGCAAGACCCCCTACACTGCCCGAACACCACTGCACTGCCCTAGACCCTGAAACACCAGCCCCAGCAAGACCCCCTACACTGCCCGAACACCACTGCACTGCCCTAAACCCTGAAACACCAGCCCCAGCATGACCCCCTACACTGCCCGAACACCACTGCACTGCCCTAAACCCTGAAACACCAGCCCCAGCACGACCCCCTACACTGCCCGAACACCACTGCACTGCCCTAAACCCTGAAACACCAGCCACCAGCACGACCCCCTACACTGCCCGAACACCACTGCACTGCCCTAAACCCTGAAACACCAGCCCCAGCACGACCCCCTACACTGCCCGAACACCACTGCACTGCCCTAAACCCTGAAACACCAGCCCCAGCACGACCCCCTACACTGCCCGAACACCACTGCACTGCCCTAAACCCTGAAACACCACCCCCTGCATGACCCCCTACACTGCCCGAACACCACTGCACTGCCCTAAACCCTGAAACACCACCCCCAGCACGCACCCCCTACACTGCCCGAACACCACTGCACTGCCCTAAACCCTGAAACACCACCCCTGCACCGACCCCCTACACTGCCCGAACACCACTGCACTGCCCTAAACCCTGAAACACCAACCCCAGCACGACCCCCTACACTGCCCGAACACCACTGCACTGCCCTAAACCCTGAAACACCACCCCCAGCACGACCCCCTACACTGCCCGAACACCACTGCACTGCCCTAAACCCTGAAACACCACCCCCAGCACGACCCCCTACACTGCCCGAACACCACTGCACTGCCCTAAACCCTGAAACACCACCCCCAGCACGACCCCCTACACTGCCCGAACACCACTGCACTGCCCTAAACCCTGAAACACCACCCCCAGCACGACCCCCTACACTGCCCGAACACCACTGCACTGCCCTAAACCCTGAAACACCACCCCCAGCAAGACCCCCTACACTGCCCGAACACCACTGCACTGCCCTAAACCCTGAAACACCACCCCCAGCACGACCCCCTACACTGCCCGAACACCACTGCACTGCCCTAAACCCTGAAACACCACCCCCAGCACGACCCCCTACACTGCCCGAACACCACTGCACTGCCCTAAACCCTGAAACACCACCCCTAGCACGACCCCCTACACTGCCCGAACACCACTGCACTAAAGCCTGAAACACCACCCCCAGCAAGACCCCCTACACTGCCCGAACACCACTGCACTGCCCTAAACCCTGAAACACCACCCCCAGCACGACCCCCTACACTGCCCAAACACCACTGCACTGCCCTAAACCCTGAAACACCACCCCCAGCATGACCCCCTACACTGCCCGAACACCACTGCACTGCCCTAAACCCTGAAACACCACCCCCAGCACGACACCCTACACTGCCCGAACACCACTGCACTGCCCTAAACCCTGAAACACCACCCCCAGCACGACCCCTACACTGCCCGAACACCACTGCACTGCCCTAAACCCTGAAACACCACCCCCTGCACGACCCCCTACACTGCCCGAACACCACTGCACTGCCCTAAACCCTGAAACACCACCCCCAGCACGACCCCCTACACTGCCCGAACACCACTGCACTGCCCTAAACCCTGAAACATCAACCCCAGCAAGACCCCCTACACTGCCTGAACACCACTGCACTGCCCTAAACCCTGAAACACCACCCCCTACACTGCCCGAACACCACTGCACTGCCCTAAACCCTGAAACACCACCTCCAGCAAGACCCCCTACACTGCCCGGACACCATTGCTCTGCCCTAAACCCTGAAACACTAGCCCCAGCATGACCCCCTACACTGCCCAAACACCACTGCAATGCCCTAAACCCTGAAACACCACCCCCAGCACGACCCCCTACACTGCCCGAACACCACTGCACTGCCCTAAACCCTGAAACACCAGCCCCAGCAAGACCCCCTACACTGCCCGAACACCACTGCACTGCCCTAGACTCTGAAACACCAGCCCCAGCAAGACCCCCTACACTGCCCGAACACCACTGCACTGCCCTAAACCCTGAAACACCAGCCCCAGCAAGACCCCCTACACTGCCCGAACACCACTGCACTGCCCTAAACCCTGAAACACCAGCCCCAGCATGACCACCTACACTGCCCGAACACCACTGCACTGCCCTAAACCCTGAAACACCAGCCCCAGCACAACCCCCTACACTGCCCGAACACCACTGCACTGCCCTAAACCCTGAAACACCAGCCCCAGCACGACCCCCTACACTGCCCGAACACCACTGCACTGCCCTAAACCCTGAAACACCAGCCCCAGCACGACCCCCTACACTGCCCGAACACCACTGCACTGCCCTAAACCCTGAAACACCAGCCCCAGCACGACCCCCTACACTGCCCGAACACCACTGCACTGCCCTAAACCCTGAAACACCACCCCCAGCACGACCCCCTACACTGCCCGAACACCACTGCACTGCCCTAAACCCTGAAACACCACCCCCAGCACGACCCCCTACACTGCCCGAACACCACTGCACTGCCCTAAACCCTGAAACACCACCCCCAGCAAGACCCCTACACTGCCCGAACACCACTGCACTGCCCTAAACCCTGAAACACCACCCCCAGCAAGACCCCCTACACTGCCCGAACACCACTGCACTGCCCTAAACCCTGAAACACCACCCCCAGCATGACCCCCTACACTGCCCGAACACCACTGCACTGCCCTAAACCCTGAAACACCACCCCCAGCACGACCCCCTACACTGCCCGAACACCACTGCACTGCCCTAAACCCTGAAACACCAGCCCCAGCACGACCCCCTACACTGCCCGAACACCACTGCACTGCCCTAAACCCTGAAACACCAGCCCCAGCACGACCGCCTACACTGCCCGAACACCACTGCACTGCCCTAAACCCTGAAACACCAGCCCCAGCAAGACCCCCTACACTGCCCGAACACCACTGCACTGCCCTAAACCCTGAAACACCACCCCCAGCAAGACCCCCTACACTGCCCGAACACCACTGCACTGCCCTAAACCCTGAAACACCACCCCCAGCAAGACCACCTACACTGGCCGAACACCACTGCACTGCCCTAAACCCTGAAACACCACCCCCTGCATGACCCCCTACACTGCCCAAACACCACTGCACTGCCCTAAACCCTGAAACACCACCCCCTGCACGACCCCCTACACTGCCCGAACACCACTGCACTGCCCTAAACCCTGAAACACCACCCTCAGCACGACACCCTACACTGCCCGAACACCACTGCACTGCCCTAAACCCTGAAACACCACCCCCAGCACGACCCCCTACACTGCCCGAACACCACTGCACTGCCCTAAACCCTGAAACACCACCCCCTGCACGACCTCCTACACTGCCGGAACACCACTGCACTGCCCTAAACCCTGAAACACCACCCCCAGCACGACCCCCTACACTGCCCGAACACCACTGCACTGCCCTAAACCCTGAAACATCAACCCCAGCAAGACCCCCTACACTGCCTGAACACCACTGCCCTAAACCCTGAAACACCACCCCTACACTGCACGAACACCACTGCACTGCCCTAAACCCTGAAACACCACCTCCAGCAAAACCCCTACACTGCCTGAACACCATTGCTCTGCCCTAAATCCTGAAACACTAGCCCCAGCATGACCCCCTACACTGCCCAAACACCACTGCACTGCCCTAAACCCTGAAACACCACCCCCAGCACGACCCCCTACACTGCCCGAACACCACTGCACTGCCCTAAACCCTGAAACACCAGCCCCAGCAAGACCCCCTACACTGCCCGAACACCACTGCACTGCCCTAGACTCTGAAACACCAGCCCCAGCAAGACCCCCTACACTGCCCGAACACCACTGCACTGCCCTAAACCCTGAAACACCAGCCCCAGCATGACCCCCTACACTGCCCGAACACCACTGCACTGCCCTAAACCCTGAAACACCAGCCCCAGCACGACCACCTACACTGCCCGAACACCACTGCACTGCCCTAAACCCTGAAACACCAGCCACAGCACAACCCCCTACACTGCCCGAACACCACTGCACTGCCCTAAACCCTGAAACACCAGCCCCAGCACGACCCCCTACACTGCCCGAACACCACTGCACTGCCCTAAACCCTGAAACACCAGCCCCAGCACGACCCCCTACACTGCCCGAACACCACTGCACTGCCCTAAACCCTGAAACACCACCCCCTGCATGACCCCCTACACTGCCCGAACACCACTGCACTGCCCTAAACCCTGAAACACCACCCCTGCAGCACCCCCTACACTGCCCGAACACCACTGCACTGCCCTAAACCCTGAAACACCACCCCTGCACCGCCCCCTACACTGCCCGAACACCACTGCACTGCCCTAAACCCTGAAACACCAACCCCAGCACGACCCCCTTTACTGCTCGAACACCACTGCACTGCCCCAAACCCTGAAACACCACCCCCAGCACGACCCCCTACACTGCCCGAACACCACTGCCCTAAACCCTGAAACACCACCCCTGCACGACCCCCTACACTGCCCGAACACCACTGCACTGCCCTAAACCCTGAAACACCACCCCCTACACTGCCCGAACACCACTGCACTGCCCTAAACCCTGAAACACCACCCCCAGCATGACCCCCTACACTGCCCGAACACCACTGCACTGCCCTAAACCCTAAAACACCACCCCCAGCATTACCCCCTACACTGCCCAAACACCACTGTACTGCCCTAAACCCTAGAACACTACCCCCAGCATGACCCCCTACACTACCCGAACACCACTGCACTGCCCTAAACCCTAAAACACTCCCCACAGCACGACCCCCTACACTACCCGAACACCACTGCACTGCCCTAAACCCTAAAACACTCCCCCCAGCACGACCCCCTACACTACCCGAACACCACTGCACTACCCTAAACCCTAAAATACTACCCCCAGCACAACCCCCTACACTACCCAAACACGACTGCACTGCCCTAAACCCTCAAACACTCCCCCAGCACGACCCCCTACACTACCCGAACACCACTGCACTGCCCTAAACCCTAAAACACTCCCCCAGCACGACCCCCTACACTACCCGAACACCACTGCACTGCCCTAAACCCTAAAACACTCCCCCAGCACGACCCCCTACACTACCCAAACACCACTGCACTGCCCTAAACCCTAAAACACTACCCCCAGCATGACCCCCTACACTACCCAAACACCAATGCACTACCCTAATCCCTAAAACACTACCCCCGCATGACCCCCCTACACTACCCTAAACCCTAAAACACTACCCCCGCATGACTCCCTACACTACCCAAAGACCACTGCACTACCCTAAACCCTAAAACACTGACCTCCTACACTACACAAACACCACTGCACTACCCTAAACCCTAAAACACTACCCCCTACACTACACAAACACCACTGCACTACCCTAAACCCTAAAACACTACCCCCAGCAGTACCCCTACACTACCCAAACACCACTGCACTAACCTAAACCCTAAAACACTACCCCCAGCAGTACCCCCTACACTACCCAAACACCACTGCACTACCCTAAATCACTACCCCCAGCACGACCCCCTACACTACCCAAACACCACTGCACTACCCTAAACCCTAAAACACTACCCCCAGCACGACCCCCTACACTACCCAAACACCACTGCACTACCCTAAACCCTAAAACACTCCCCCAGCACGACTCCCTACACTACCCAAACACCACTGCACTACCCTAAACCCTAAATCTACCCCCAGCATGACCCCCTACACTACACAAACACCACTGCACTACCCTAAACCCTAAAACACTACCCCCAGCACGACCCTCTTCACTACCTAAACACAACTGCACAATTTGTTACAGGCGTTGCAACGCAGGCCTGTGGTGCTTACTGGAAGTACCTAGTGGGCTAGTTGGGCCCCAGGGACCCTCAGGATTCAAGGTGACCTAATCCCCCAACTTAAAACGCACCACGGGGCGCGTTTGCACAGTGGTGAAGGGAGGGGCGGGGCCTCAGGTGACATGTGCGCAAACACGCCCTGTGGTGCGTTTTAAGTTGGGGAATTAATTCCTTTGAATCCTGAGGGACCCTGGGGGCCAACTAGCCCACCAGGTACCTTCAGTAAGCACAACAGAGTTGCATTGCAGAGAGGTGAAAAAAGGTGCGTGGCCTCGGAACGCCTCTCTGCAACTCAGCTCTGTGGTCCTAACTGTAGGTACCTGGGGGCTAGTTGGGCCCCAGGGACCCTCAGAATTCAAGGGGACTTAATCCCGCAACTTAAAACGCGCCACGGGGTGCGTTTGCACACATGTCACCTCAGGCCCCCCTCCCTTCACCACTGTGCAAACGCGCCCTGTAGCGCGTTTTAAGAGGTAGTTTTAATCCCCCTGCCCTATTATGTACTAGGGACTTGCAGAGGAGGTCATGCTAATCACAGGGGTACCCCAACGCATAGTGTTCCCTAGTGTATGTAGGTGTTTTCACTGTATTCTAAGTGTCTTTTAGCATAGCACTGGCTCTGGTTAGTCAGAGTCAGTTACCACCAGTACCCGTCTGAAAAAGTTGTGGGCACAGGATGATTTTGCAACAAGGCCTCTTTCTGCTCCTCTGTTGGTTCTTTCTGCACATCTTTTGCTTCTTTCTGTGCGTTTTTTCTTCTTTCTTCACATGTCCTACCTCTGTAGGCATAGTTAGAAACTAGCATTTAAAAAACCTTTGAAATTCACTTAAAAAATCATAGGTTTCAGGCACGTTATAGTTAGAAATTAGCATTTAAAAACCTTTGAAATTCACTGAAAAAACCATAGGTTTCAGACACGTTATAGTTAGAAATTAGCATTTAAAAAACCTTTGAAATTCACTGAAAAAACCATAGGTTTTAGGGACAGTTATAGTTAGTTGGACATTTCACTCGTACAAAACCATAGAAATTCCCCGTTATAGTTAGTTCAGCTAACTATAACTCGCGCCTCGCAATGCACTGCTGATGACGTCACATATTACATCACTCATGACATGGTCAGTGACATCACTGATGACATCACTGATGACATCTCAAATGACATCACTGATGGCATCATCCATGTGATAATTTCATGCATCTTCTCACACCCTAATATAACTTTTGATACACCCACTCTAAATTACAGACTGCCATTCTCAAAACCATAGACACTCCAACACCAAAAACTACATACCCACTCACTGATTCTTAGGTCTACACACACATCCACTCACTCACCCGTACAGTCACTCATACTTAGTCACTCAGTACAGGACTATCATATGCACTCATACACCTATATAAACACTCACACACCGCCACTCATCCATAGAGGTACTCACACACCTAGTCAGTCATGCAAAAAACTTAATCACACACCCATTTACTCACCTATACAGTTATACACACACCAGCTCACTTACTCATACAAATACTAGCACATTCTTACACTCTTATACAATCACTGATACAAGTACACACTCATCCATACAGCCACTCTCACAATCACACACTCTCACTTATAGCCATTTATATACTCCAACACACATATATACTGCCTTTCACATATGTAGTTACTCACACATGTACCACTGAGATATACATTCAATCACTAACACACCCATACACACACTCACCCACCCATACAGTCCATCACAGATGCACTCTTGAAACCATGCACCCAGTGAATCACCAACTCACACATCTATGCACAGAGTCACACACACCCCACCCACACAAACACTCAGGCACCCATACAGATACTCAGACAATCAATCAATAACCCATGTAGACACTCATGTAGCTATTCAGAAAGCTCATGCAGCCGCTTACAAACCAACAGACAGACGGATACAGACATTCACACAGTTTAGTCACTAACCCATGCATTCAGTAAGATACATTTAATCACTCACTTGTAGAGTCAGTCACTCACGTACTAAATCATCCATTCAGACACTTATACACCCACTCATTCTTCAATACGCCTTTCCCTATATATATTAAACATATTTAAACTTTACAGAAACACACAGTCACTGGATGATGTCATCAGTGATGTCATTTGAGATGTCATCAGTGATGTCATCAGTGATGTCACTGACCATGTCATGAGTGATGTAATATGTGACATCATCAGCAGTGCATTACGGGCGCGAGTTATAGTTAGCTGAACTAACTATAACGGGGGAATTTCTATGGTTTTGTACGAGTGAAATGTCCAACTAACTATAACTGTCCCTAAAACCTATGGTTTTTTCAGTGAATATATATATATATATAAATTTCTTTATATACATTATATTTTGAATGATCATTTTATGTAGTTAATATTCAATGCAAACCTAAATAACGTTCTGTAATTTAAGATGGAAGCCAGAATGTTGCGTTTCTTATAAGCCTTCCCAAACCTAGATGGTGCTCACCTAATAAAGGTCTCATATCGAGAACAAATGGAAATTAGAGTTTGACAAGCATCTTTGAGCTCTTGTATATCAGACTGCATACCTGGAAGAACCTCCCTTTCCATGGCCACTACAGTGTCAGCTGACATCTTGCTCAGTTGCAAGAATGACTCATGCTACGGCTACCCTGTGGAATATTTTTGTTATTGGAGTGCCACATTAGCTTTCGAATGAATGTGGAAATCTTTTTGAAAAGCATTATTGTTCAGGATAAACAATAAATGAAAGTTACATTCTTGATTTGGAGTGGTAATCTCTCATTCCTAAAAAAGGCTTTGAATTATGTATTTGATTTGGCTTTCTGAACGCATTGTGAACTGTTCTCAATATTATTCAAGGTAGTTGAAGTATTAGGTTGTGAACATATTTCATTACACCCAAGGAAGTAAAGACTAATATTTTGCATTATATGTTTCAGATAAACTATTTTGTATTCACAAGCATATGAATCTGCAGAGCCTAACCCTACTCTAAAAGGTATATCATATAAAATATGTTATGGAGATCAGAGTATAAGTATTAATGTTGCTTGTTACTCTTGCCAGGCCTCGAACATGACACAAATCCATACCAGGTACAAGAGGGGGTGCTATGCAGTGCACTTTTTCCGAATTCCCCTTTCCCCTCTGTGAGAAAGAGGGAGTCGCTTTTAGCTTCCTTGGAGTACAAGGTGCGTGAGATGGAGCAGCATCGAAGTCCCAACATCCCAGCAGTGGAACCGTGAGTCTGACACAGACCTGTTTGCCCAGCCGCACTATGCACAGCTGTAGGCAATGCGCAGAAAGGTAGGGCATAATTCCAAGTACATTAGAAGTATCATATCAAAATAAGAGTAGAGAAATTTACTGAAAAGATACTGTGAAGTAAGGTTAGTGTAATAATTTTCTATATCACCTTTAAGTGCATTTAAGAACAAAATTAATAACCACCGAAACTTGCCAATTAACCATTCAAACCATACCTCGCACACCAAAAGTGTGGCTTATGATGGCCCTCACTGTGTGAGAATAAATCAAAGTACATGGTGAAAGCCTTTGATGGCAATACCACGTTTTTGTTATCAAAACCTAAAAAACCCAACCTGCATTCTTGCAGAGAAGATACCGCTATATGACTAACTCATATTATTGTTGCCAATTGTTAAGAAAATATGTTTCTTCCTAATTCATTTGTATAGTATAACTAAAACATGGCTTTCTTTTTTCCAATGTAATTATATAGTGGCATATAAAAGGAAATTAGATTTTGAGGAAAAAAATAGGAAAAGATGATTTTTTCCAGTTTGTTGCTTTTTTCATTTTATATGATTGACAGGCTACACATTAACTAAGGACTGCCAGTTTCTCCTGGTCCTAGGAGGACTGAAGCCTCTCTCATAAGTCATAGGTAAAGACTGCACCTATGACAACGTAAACCGTGACCCATTGCGCTCACTTACGAAGAAGGGTAAGTGAATGTACTCACCCTCCTTGAAACAGAGGTGATTTGAAATTTGAAGACCAAAACCCTAATCACAGTCCTGAAGAAGGCCACCTGACTTGTAAGAGCAACCCCTAGGCCAAAACATGTCGACCCCTCACTAGGTGTAGTGGACCAATCACCAATCCACTTACGCACGGCTTTTTCTTTTAATCATGTCCCTAGCCTGACCTATTAAAGCTTCTCTATACAGGATAGGAGATATTCTTAATCACTAGTCACCCATCACCACTGTGAAACACTCAGACTGTCTCCATCCTGGTGGAGGTTGGTTAATCACTTGGAGAACCGAACCCTCAAGTGATTACGACCTGATGATGACACTATCCACCTGACCAAACGAGCGGAGAAAAACATATAACGCGTACTGTGAAAGTGTGGTTGAGGGTCTCTGATACAACATATGTGAGACTCTGGTTCATTGTCACTATTAAATCACATGCACTACACGGTCAATGCAGAGTTGGAAGAACAGTGGATGTATCACATAATGTGAGCAATAGGGGTCTTATAGGGGTCTTAACGTAAAAAGGGAGCACAGGAGCCCTAAGTTAATGCTTACTTTCACCACAGTTTTTTGCCTATTGATATCTTAAGGAGTTGAAATGCTGGAGCATTGCTGTTTTACCACCCTAGTTACAAATGGATGTTTGTCATGGAAAGCAGTGGCGGTTCCTCCGCTATGGTTGAAGAGTGTCGCCCCACAGCCTTTAAGCAGTGCAAATAAAGGAAACATAAAATGCTAAATACTTTGAGTTATTATCATTTAATGTTTCTGTGGTGCTTTGCGGGCGGGCGGGCGGGCTGCTCTGCTCTCGGACCAGGGCAGGGGAGGAGTTGTTTGCCCACTGCTAAGTGCACATGACTGTTTGGCCAGCCCTCTGGGACTGGCCAAACAGTCATGCGTACTTTCCCTGTTCTCCCTGCATTACAGCCTGCGTGGAGAACATGCCTAGGCCCCAATTCCCTGGGAAAGCATCAAACTACGATGCTCAGAAGGCGCTGTGATTGGTCAGGAGAGTCTGGCTGCTTACCAATCACAACGCTGCATTGCAGCGTTGTGATTGGTTGGGGGAGCCTGGCTGTGCTCCCTGTTCCTGGAGTCTGACGGAGGAGAGCAGGAGCAGAGACGCAGGACCCGGCGGCAAGGTAAGTGTTTATTTGTTTATTTTTTTAATTCACATTGCCCCCCCCGCAGCACACCCTGCCCCACCACCCGCGAGCCGTGCCAACCGCCACCAATGGGAAGGTTCAAAGCTTGTGCTTTTTTTGGCTGGAAATATAGCAGCATTAGTAAACAACAGACCAAAACACAATAAAATACACAAACAACATAACAACAAAATCACATTGCAAAACTGCAGCACAAAAAACAGCCGCACAAAAGCAACAGAACACATCAACAGCACAACACAATACCGCAAAATAACAGGTGTACAGCCTTAAACGATATGCAGTCATAAGCTAAAAGAAATGTGTTTTACAACTGTCAAAGTTGCAGAGAAAATGTAATAGAAGGCAAAGAATGCCAACATACATAATTTTTTCTAAATATTCTGTTATCAAGGAGAAACCGTAGATAAATTACAGGTTCAAAAAGAGAGCTAAAACAAGACAACAAGAAAAACTTATCATAACTAACAATTGAGAAAATAGGAGGGGTGCTTGGGTAGGAGAAGATGCATAAGGAGTGCACTGTGGGTAATGGCTGGAGCCGGAGGCATAGTAAGAAGCTGTGGTGACGTCAAATGGTGGGTATGCACAAACCTTCTTGTCACACATTACCACCTTCAGAATCTTGTTTTGATAATACGCTGGTGACAGGTGTTTGCAGCAAGCAGTGTCTTAACTTACTCCCAAGGTAATGAAAAAGCACCAGTCAAAAGCGTTTCGTGATGAAAACATGTGAGGGATAATTTAAGACAGCTCTTTACAGCTATTGTGAGAAACTCGTGTCTTAAATAGCTTCAGAGCTGTAGCAGCTCTATTTTACCACCTTAGATAATTAACAATGGTTGCATGTAACAGGAACTTTAACACATGCTGCATTTGGCCGGAAAGGTAGCAGCATATTTTGCAACAAACAACAGAACACACACAAAGCAACGTACCACGACAAATAAATCAGAACCAAACACAACAAAGCGGTCAAAACATAAATGTACCACAACTGTAGTCAAAGACAACATTACATTGGAATAATGCAATACAGAAGCACCGCATCTAATAAATAACACAAGACATCAGCACCACAACAAAATGCCAGACAACAGATGTGCACAAACATTCCTGTCACACTAACAACTCCAGAAACAATTCAGTAGTTAAAGGTGCTTGCACCCAGCACAGCCTCAATTTACTACAATGGACATGAAACATTTCGTGATCCAGCCCCCTATATTTTAACATTTGATTTGTGTTGTATAGATGTCATGTTATTGGTGGGCATGATGTGCACTTTGAAGCTTGTTTCGCGATATGTTGATTTTGTCTTTTTGTATTGGCTGTGATGTGCCTTTGTTCTGCCGATTAGTGATTCTGCTTGATGCAATCATTAGTTTTGAATTGGTTGCTTGTATGAAAGGTTTCATTTTCCTGAAGATTGGATTGGAGGTTATGCGAAATTTCATGCAGGACACCCAACCGGGACAGGGGCTGAGAGAATATTTTCCCCTTTATGTTTGTATTCCAGAAAATAATGTATTTATAGTTATTTCTCAAAGTTAAAATCACTTAAGATAAGAAACACTGCACTCTTTGGTGGATCTTCTCCCATCCGATGTAATGCATCATAAGACCTTCATTGCTCTACATCCCGCAGGCAACTTGCAAAACAGCAAGTTTTTCTAAATTTTCCATCAAAATAAAAGAAAATGTTATCATGTTTGCATGAGTTATGGAATGAAAAGGGGCTTTGAGCTCTAAAATCAATTTGGCAAGATGCCAAGTATGGTACTAAAGGCAGCGTATCTTAATGTATAAAGGCATATATGTTGCAGCAGTTACCATGAGAACTGAAACTGACTTTCTGCTTAAAGAGAAATGCCTCCTCCCCTTTTGGTATGCCGACTCTGATTCCGCTTTCCTGTGAAGGTTTGTGATGACTTTTAAGGGAGGAAAGACAGAATCGAGACGACATTTATCTGCGTTTTCCAACCATTGCTAATTAATGGCTGGTAACAGGAAAGAGTTGTAGAAAAGCATTCTACTATCATGCAAAACCCAAAGACAGTTTTGCCAATTCCCCTTTGCACCATTCATAATACTCGTTCATCTCCTCAGGTGTGACAGTGCCTTATGAGTGTGCAGACAATGGATCAAGGATGACTTCATCTTAGCAAATCAGCTGTGCTCTGGGGTGGTTCCAGGGAGGAGTGCAGGGTGACAGGTTGTGACCACTCTTTTACCCAAACATTGTATAGTATGGATCTTCTTTTATTCAGCTTTTGCAAAATATGATTGGAACCTGCTACGGGTATACTATGTCTCTTGTGTGAGTGGGGTATGAATGCAGTGATCTAGCAGCAGTAGGATTCAGTCCACAGAGTTAACTTTTGCTACCCGCAGCTTATGGTCCAGTGAAGGTACAGCATTAGTGTTCCTGATGCTTCCCTTTTGATATAGGGATAGACACAGCTGGGAGGATGGCAGGGCCAAGTTGAGGCCTCAAGAAGGTCAATAGAGCACAGGAAAGGTTGACATGTTTCTGTTTGACTTCATTATTTCTAACCACACGTGTTAGACCTGGCATCCTTAGGATAGTCTTACCCAAGAACTTTTGTCTGCTTACTTCCTCTTTTTGCTGATTCTTTTGTTGGCCTTAGGACTCTGAGCACTTTACCACTGCCAAAAAGTGCTAGAGTGCATGTGCTTCTCCCCTAAAACATTGTTTGTTTGATGTATCTACAATTGTCCCATTTAATTTACCTTTAAGTCCGTAGTACTGTGCACTACATGTGCCCAAGACCTGTAAATTAAATACTACTAGTGGACCTGCAGCACTGATTGTGCCACCCACACAAGTAGCCATTTAAACACGTCTCAGGCCTGCCACTGCACAGCCTGTGTGTGCAGGTTACACTGCCACTTCAACTTGACATTCAAAACCCCTTGCCAATCCTTAAACTCCCCTTTTATCAAATATGTCACACCTAAGGTAAGCCCTGAGTAACACATAAGGCAGGGTGCTATGAAACAAAAGGGAAGGACATGTACTTTAAAAATGTGTGTGTCCTGGTAGTGAAAAACTTTCAAACTCCTTTTTCACTACTGAGAGGCCTACCCTCTCCTAGGTTAACAGTGGGAACTATTTATCACACTTAATAAGCTGTAATTCCTAACTGAGAGAAAGTAGGGATATCATGTTTAGTACCTCTGGAAAGGTAATGACAAATCCTCTTTAATGATAAAAGTGGATTTGTAGTTACCCTTCTGAAAATGGCATTTTTAGAAAGTTGGACATTTTCCTGTTTGTACCTCTTTGGTGTCTGCTGCCTGTCTCTGAGCACTGGCTGGCTGGGTGACAAATCCCTTTGTGTATTCCCCCTAGACAGTCCCACACAAAGGAAGGGCTGGGTGTGACTTCATCAAACTTCCTGGGAGGAAGGGGGGAAAGGGCTGGACACAGCCTCACACTTACACCTGAATAGGCAGTGCTCTGACCCTACACAAAGATCTTTATAACCCTCTGTAGTGAGTCTGGAGCAAGGGCAGGATGAAGGGACCTCTGTGCACTTCAAAGGCCCTTCTTTGAAGTCACCCCCACTTCAAAGGCACAACTGGGTATAAGTATTGGACCTCTGACCCTACCAACTCAATACACTCCTGGAACTGAAACCACTTGTGACAAGAAGGACTGATGCGCTATGAATTGCTGCTTGCTGGATTGCTGCTCTTGAAGACTGCTGACTTGTTGTGCTCTCTGATGCCTGCCTGCTCCCTCTAACTGCCCCAGAGTGTCTCCAAGGGCTAGCTGACTATCCTCCTTTTGTCAAAGACTCAGGGACATCAAAGTCTTTAACCCTGGTCCTGTGACTCGGTTATTGAAAGTGACTCCAGGTGCTTGCTCCAGTGAAAGCGACGCATCCTCTGCTGCGACGGGCAGAATCAACGGATCGCCGCTAGAGCGGGAACAGAAATTGCAGCATCGCACTTGGATCCCGAACAGCGTCACCGGAACCGCTGCATCGACATCCGTATTGCCGACACCACTGAAGGAAGATGGACGCACCCCTTCGACAAGCATGGAGAAACCCGGCACATCGGCTTTGGAATCAATGCATCGCGGCTCTGACACTAATCTTTAGAAACCGGCGCATCGCCTTCAACGCTTGGAGAAAATCAACGCACCTCTTTAACTGCGGGAGAAACATCAACGCATTGATTGACGCATCGTGCACCTCATGTTTGCGACAAGGACTAAGGTACCTTAACTCAGCGGGCCCTGTGTGGGTCCTGTAGACGGCCTGAGGGAGGCCTTATCGCTTGACTTTGTCCCGGGCCAGTGCAATCAGATAATCCCTTAAAGCGCTATTTGTTTCTAAGAGCTAGAACTGCAGTTAATCTTTAAACATTCATATAAGAAAGAAAGAAAGAAAGAAAGAAAGAAAGAAAGAAAGAAAGAAAGAAAGAAAGAAAATAGGGGGTGTTTGGAGGGAGGAGGGGGAGTGATGAGGGGGAGGGGGTCCCTTAGTGTCTCTAGGCTGGAATGCCCGAGAGGGTATGATCGAACAAGCCCAATGAGTCTCAATTATCTCTCTCATGTAGTCTCTGTGACCCTAGAATGCATACTTTGTCTTCCATAGGGCGGACAGGAGCATTCTAAGACCGCATGGATGGTCTGAAGAAGCATGTGGGAGTTATGGAGAGGGAGGTTAGGAGGGTGGGGCATGTGGAAGGGGAGGATTAAGAGTGCTCCAAGGACAAGGTCTCTCCAAAAGAAGGTTGTAGTCCTGTCTGGGTGCCTCCATGGGCAAGGGTTCTCCTTGGGCAACTCTACGCCGGGATGAAGGGGGCGTGGTATGATGGAGCATTGCAAGGTAGCGTTTATACCCATGTCACAAGATTGTGTGGGGCCAAGGAAGGGTCTACGGTGTTGCACAGAGACTAAAACAAGAAGCTGTGTTGTGACTGGTCAGCTAAGTAGTGCTCTTTAAGAACTCTTTAGGAACAGTGTCTGGACTTGCAAGCAGGTTTCCATCTACCCCTGCAGCGTGTAAATGATTTTCTCATAGGAGGCTGTCTTGAACCTCTCAGCCATCCACTCCTTGTGTATAGGTCTATGTGGGGATCACCAATGGCATAAGATACATAGTTTAACTGTGGTCAGCACAGTAACCAAACAGGCGTTGGTGGTTGGTCAAGTCCTGGGCATCACAGGGGTAATGAGGCATTTTAATGAGGCATGACATCAGGATGGGGATGGTTAGGGAGCCATGCAAAGTGAAGCCCACGTCATCCAAAAAGGAGCAAATGTTGGGGCAATCATGGAGCAAATGAGCAGTGTCGCACTGTGATTGTCCACAGCCCCAACAATTTGAGTGAGGGTGTAGTTCAGAATGTTCTAGTGTCACAGATGTCAATACAAGTCTTGAAGCATCTTGAAGAGACAGAATTTCATTTGCAACTCTCTAGCCCCCCTATCTAGGTTCTTTAGGAGCTCTGCTCAGTCCTCTTCAGTGTAACCAATTTGCAATCGTTCCTGCCACTGGGGACGGAGTCTCAGTAGCTGGGGTTGGGAGTATTGGTGGTGTATCAGCAGATTGTAAAATCCTGACATTACCCTTTGACCTGTCCGCAATGTTAAAATTATGATACCACTGGAGAGGGTTGAACATCCTATGGCGGTGCTCCCTGATGCTGAAAGAGGCAATAATGTAATTGCAGGCACTTTCATTTTTGGCTCCTTGGAGGTGAAACTCTTCCCTCAGCTCCTTGGAAGATATGAGAGTTCACTGGGACCTTTAGTGGTCCAGAGTCTGGATGCCTGAGGTGCACCACTGTTCCCAGTGGATCATAGCCCCTCAAATAGGAATGCTAGAATTGTGTAAGAGGGGCACTGTTTCATGTAAATAGGCATCCACCGCAGAAAGTTGGTGGGCCCTTGACCACATTTCGATCATTGCTTGCATGATAGGGTTCGGGTTGGTGGGCGGGTGGCAGCCTCACCCTGTTTGTTTAGTATTTATAGGCCAATTTTGCTACTCGAGCGGACTTTCTTGATTCCAACCCACAGGGGGGAGGGGGGAGAGACATTCCTTTGCATGTAGATTAGCTGTGCTTAGTGGAAGGCCATGTTATAATGTTCCACCAAGGGAAGGCCTAAGCTACCACACCTCTGATGGGCAATGAGTTTGGACACGGCGAGTCTCTGCCACATGTCGCCCCAGGTGGAGCCCTTGATGTCCCTATCTATTGTTCTCAGTAGTACCGTAAGCACCAGCATAGGTAGCATGCCCAGGACATATGTAAATCTAGGAAGCATTGTCATTCTGACCGCCTGTTTCCTAGCCCATAGGGACAGGTTGAGAAGTGTTCATTTGGTATAGTCTGCTCTGGTATGTGCCATAAGCAGTTTGTGATTGTCCAGTATCATGCATTCTAGGCCCCTGCTGATGTAGATCTCCATGATTTTAAGTGGGACATCTGCCATTGACGTTGACCACTGCCTTCATCATGATTCGCACAATGGTAGTTCTTTGCTTGCTCCCCAATTGATCCCATACCCTATGATTGCCGTAAGTCACCAATGGTCCACATGAGATACAGGAGCAAGAGAAAAACAAGAGGAGACATCCTTGGTGCATTCCTCGATTCACCGGAAATGGATCTGACAGGAATCCCCAACAGTTCACTTGGGACGGAGGCCCTTCATACAACTATTTAACATCGTCGATGAAATCAGTTCCCAGGCTGAACTTCCATAGGCTTGCGAAAAGGCACCACAGGTAGAATGCCTTTTTGGCATCCAGTGATAAGGCCACCACTTCCTTAGGTAGGTCTTTGGCCAACCACAGCACGTGAGCCAGGGTGCATAGGTGGTTCTGGCAAGTACTCCCAGACACCAAACACAACTGAGTGGAATGGATAAGTGTGGGTATCATTTGCTTGTGGCAGGCCACCAGTATCCCAGACAGTATTTTGACATTCCGATTAAGGAGCAAAATGGGGCAGGAGCTACTACACAGTAGGGGGTCCTTATCCGGCTTAGAGAGGACTCTGTTAAAAAGTGCCCTAAGCTCCTAGTTTGTTCTGCCTCCTTATAAGCCTGAAAAGCGAGTCCATGACTTTAGTCTGAGTCCATTTATGAAATTTGGTTGGGAAGTTGTCCTGCCCATGGGCTTTATTATAAAGGAGCTTTAAAATGGCTGGTGCGATTTCTTCTTTGGTGAACCCACCTGTCAGGAGGGATCTACCTTTCTTATTGAGACAGGGAAGGTGTATATTTTTTTTAAAAAACCTCTATATCTTGGCCTCATCTTGAACTATTTCTGGTGATTA
This sequence comes from Calotriton arnoldi, assembly GCA_963921515.1. Classification (NCBI taxonomy): domain Eukaryota; kingdom Metazoa; phylum Chordata; class Amphibia; order Caudata; family Salamandridae; genus Calotriton; species Calotriton arnoldi. The sequence goes on along the minus strand of CAWUFW010022793.1, from coordinate 48,395 downwards.
AAAGTCTTTATAATAGTCAGCAAATGCAGCTGCTATCTCCTGGGAGTGTCTGGCTATAGATATCTGCCATGTTTTGATGGCCAGGATGGCTGTCATTGCTTCCCGTTGTCTGAGCTGGGCAGCGAGTAATCTGCCCACTTTTTTGCCCTGTTCATAGTGGCGTGCCTGTAGTCTATGAAGAGGGTATCCAACTTTGGAAGTATAGAGTGAGTCCAGTTCCATTTTGACCGCTCCAAAGAGTGTCTGGCTGCTGCAGTAAGGTGGGCGGCGTAGAGGTGCATCTCCACCCTGATGTCTGCCTCTAAGGTGGTCTGACGTTTTCTGTTTATTACCAACGGCAGGATCCCACATGAGTTGTCCCCGGACAGTATCTTTGGAAGTCACCCATTGCGTCTGGACAGGCAGCACCGACCCCTCCTTTTGAGTTAGGTAGATTTGGAGGAGTGTCCTGAGGAGACACGTACCTTAACGTGTCTTGTACCTAGGGACGTTGAGGCACCACTCCTTTGGCACAAGCCAAAAGGAGACCACAAGGGAGATCAGAGTGTGGTCAGAAACTGCCTGTTCAAGGATCAGATTATCGGTCACAAGTGCTGGAAGTGGATGAAAGGCGAGGAAGTAGTTGCTCCTGGACTGGCTTCCCTTGACCGGCAAAAAGAAAGAGTATTCCAACTCAATGGAATGTAGAAGGCGCTATAAGTCAAGAAGGCTGTGGCCAGCTAGGATATCACTCACGATTGCCTTATCCAGGTTATTCTTCAAGTTCCCCGGGCCCATGCAGCCAAGGATCGTATCCTGAGGCAGATTCCAGTTGCCCCTTATGAATATCAGTGTAGTGCCTATTTCTGTCAGTATGCGGTTGAGTCAGAGGAAGAACCGCCTTTTAGACAATGATAAGCATATACTGAACCAACACTTACTACTTTAGTGTCAACATGGAGCTTGACAAAAATGTATCGGCCCTCCAGGTCAGTCCAAATGTGAAGTATTGTATACATGTCAGTGATTTCTGCCGAAGAATGGCCACTCCAGCATTACCGGGGCATGGAGGGGCCCTCCGTGTCTGATGAAGGTGTATGGCTACAATGTATTACTTCCCCACCCAGTCCTTCTTGAGTTTGTCATCTTAGACATGGGCGAGGGGAGTTTCCAGTAGGAGGGCGATGTCCATGTGTTCATACTAATTACCATCTTTATCTTCATCTAAAGGTTTGTACTTCTTTCCCGTTTTGCCATTTTCTCATCTAAATCTTTCATCATTTCGTAGTAATTTCCTCTCATAGCCTATAGTTCTATTTCCTCTCTTCTTCTATTCCTAGCTCTACGTTTTTTGTCTACTTCTGTTATTTCTTTCTTTCCACAGCTACCCTTACGACATTTATATGCCTTTATTATAAACAAAATCACTACAGCTATTGAAATAATTGGTATTAGTATTTTACCAAATAAACTACTCCCAAATGTGGAAAACCATCTACCTATAGAGGAAAAACTCTTATCAAGTTTCTCCCAAACACCGTCAACCTCAAGTTGAGTCAAATCTTCATGTAATTTTGTAATATGCTTTATATATCCCTCCAGACTTTTACTTTTATCAGGTATATAAGTACAGCAGTGTTGTATTTTCAAAATGCCACAGACTCTGCCCTCTTTTGCCAATAAAATATCCAGAGCAAGTCGATTTTGCAAAACCATTGATCTAATTGCAACCATTTCAGTATCAATTATCAAAAACCCACCAGCAGTGTCTGTTGATAAACGATCAACCACTGTGGACAATTTCTGAATTTTATGCGAATTTAGAACGTCTCCAACTGAGGGTATCAGTGCACCAAAAATATCACCAATTATTTCTGAAAAACGTGCTCTCTTTTTACGTGTTAGTCCATGCTTTATTTCATTGATTTTATTATTTCTATCTACATGGTATACTTTAGGAAATACGATCCCAAAGTAACAACTACCATACCAGTGTGCTGGCAACCTATAGTAAGCATTCTTACCACACACATAATATACTCCTGGAAATACAGGATCAGTTCCACCTTTTAATCCCTATCCACCAGTAATCAGAAAAGTGTGTTCACACTCACATGTACCAATGAAATAATTATTATAGTCAGTTTTTAGTCTAAGTAAGCAAAGTTTCCCTTTATGATACCAATCCAGAGACATTGCAGCGTAAGTCTCGCCTTTCTTATAATTTCCCTCTCTAAAAGCCCATGGTGGTACATGTGACTTCTGTTCAGCAGCTTTCCTTTGAAAATCCTGTCTTCTATCTTCAACCATGTTAATGAATTCTTTTTCTTCAGCCCGCAAACTACAAGTCAGATTATTTCTATGAGCATATACTGTATCTATTGTCTGTGTAATATGGAAAAATTCTCCCATGTATCCCGCATTTCTATTACTATACACCATATTCATATCCTTTCTAATAGGTATTTCTGAAAACACTAAATCCATATTTGAATAGTAGTACTGCAACTTCCCCATCACGTAAAAATGACTTGCTAGAACACTACATGATATGCCATATGTTAAAGAAAGGTGATGGTAAGTCACCCCCTCTGAGACAGACAAAGGTAATTGCATGTACACGTAACAATCTCTCACATCCATTGTGTCTACATATTCATACAACAATTTGGTAAAGACATTTAACGAGAAATCACTAATTGATTTATCATGATGATAAATGCTATCATCAACCTGATCATTGTTAGTTTTAGGAGTTTCTTTAGTAACAGGGTCCATTCTTTCACTTACCACATTATTAGTATTATTCTTGTTATTAGTTACCATTAGAATAGGTACAAAGACAGCTAATATTAACCATATTAACATTAATAGCAAGACACTACATAAGCAAGCTTTGATACATCTACGTTTAAAACTAGGTTCTTGATTTCCAGTCACTATATCTTCTGCCATTTTGTATACAATAAAAAAATAAAAATCTAAGAAAAACCTAACAACTTTCTAAATTTTTTTGACAAACTTGTCCAAAAACCACCGGAAAATAGCGTATCCAACACTTGCGTATCCAACACTAGTGTATCCAACACTTCAAGAAGAAAGCTTCTTCTTTACCCCCTCTTTTTCTTTATTTATTTTTTATTTTTTAAAAGAGTCTGCTTCAGATCATCTGGAACTTCCCAAATATTTTCACTGAATTTTGTTGCACCTTAATTTTTCACTGCTCTCTTTTAAGGCGGTCTCAATTTGCTTTCATCAATTTTCTCAGTACCAGTACCAGCTTCTCTTTCTAGTTGATCTGTGCTCTCAATTTCCTCCAATACAATATATGTCCATTCAGGAGCTTTATATTTCCTGCTTGGGACTCTTATTCTCTTTGTTCTTCGTACTGATTCTTCCTCTGATTCTTCTTATTCAGTTTGACTTGATACTTCATTTATTTGTTCTGGTCTTCTCTTTTCAAGAGCGTATTTGAGTCTTTTTACTCCACTTGGCCAATTGTCACCCTTTTTCGCTTAATTAATTAAAGTCTCCAAACATTTTTTCAAAATCTGATTAAAAATCGATGGACTCTCTGTGTACCCTTGGGGAACTCTGCACCATGCCAAAACACGGTCTCCGAACCGGAACGCAAATAAATATTGGCTATCCGGATGTAAGGGAATCGAGAAAAATGCCTGACACAGATCAATTACTGTATACCATTCTGCAACACAGGGAATCTGATATAGAATCACTGCTGGATTCAGTACTATTGGACAACAGGGTACTACAATTTTATTTATTTTTCGTAAATCTTGTACTATCCTATATTTTCCGCTTGGCTTTTTAATTCCCATAATAGGTGAATTACAAGGACTGCTTAGTATTTCTTTTAAAATACCCTGCTCAATCATTTGGTCAATCACATGAATAACTCCTGCTGTTATCTCAGGACTCATTTTGTATTGAACTGTGTTTGGAAATGTTGCAACCGGTTTCACCGTAACCTGAATAGGATCCACACCTTTCATCAGACCAATCTCTTTTCCTGAGAAATCCCATACATCTGATCTTACTGTATCTCTCAATACTGCAGGCAAATCTTCTTCAGTAAGAAGTGAAAACAGTTCATCCACTTCTGTCCCTAGGTTCGCTAACATCATTTTAAATGCAACATCCTCATCTGGTGTTTGGAAAGCAATACCATCTGGTGTACAATAAATTGTGCAATTCATTTTGCACAGTAAATCTCTCCCTAAAAGGTTTACCGGACTCGTATCACATACCACAAACCAATACATGTCTCTGAATCTTCCAATTTGAACTTCTATTGGCTTTGTTATTGGGGTATTGATATGCTTATTGGAAACTCCTACAACTTGGATAGTTTCTCCCGAGAGGGGTAGGTTTGGAATTTCTGCTGCTCTCACAGTAGAACGGGTAGCACCAGTGTCCACTAGGAATGTAAACTCATTACCTTCCACTTTTCCATCAACAAATGGACCAGACTGATCTACCTCTAGAGTTGCGCCAAGCACGCACTCTTCCTCCCCCTCAGGCACCGTCATTGAGATGAGTCTGAATCACTCTCATTGCACTGCAACAAGTATTGCGGAATCATTTGCACATTTTGATTCTTACCAATTTGTTCACCCGCATGAAATCCAGTGTTCGCACTGTATCTCTGCACCTGAGCATTCACATTATTTGGCATAGGAGCTTGTGGTACCTGTAACTGTGGAGTAACTATCTGCTGCTGCTGTTGCTGTTGTTGATTCACAACCACCTCATTCTGCATCTATGAATTTAAATTTTGATTCATCCCATTATTTTTCTGAGCAGATCTACACTCGTTCTTCCAATGCCCAACTTTTCCGCACGCATGACAAGGATATTTCCTTTTCATTTCATCTTTATTCATCTTACCTCTACCTCTACCACCACTCATTACTTGACCATTCTGATTCTGACCTCTCATCTGAAAATCTGTTTGGGAACCACTGTTTCCTTCTTGCTGTTCTGCTACCTTCACTTGTGCCCACATCATTTTCTCTTTTAGCTTCTTATGACTCGATTCAATATCATCACTACAATACTTTGCTTATCTCAGTATCTCATCAACCGTTTTACTCTGCCAACAAATCAAATGTTGCTGAATCATGTTACTAATTTCTGGTTTTAATCCAAATACAAAACGATACACAAAATGTCCCATATCTTTTTCTCCAATATTCTCAAACCCACTGTACTGTTTGAACACCTGTAACAACCTTTCATAATAAGTATGTACCGACTCCTTTGGTTCTTGGGTTGTTCTGTCAATTTTAACCCAATCCATTTCTTTCAGAGAAATTTTTCCTTTGAGGTATGCAATTACCTGATGATATTTCCTCATCACCTCATCTGAAGGTGCACCTGTTTTCGGATCTCTAGGATATTCTTCTTTAGGCCAATCAACAGTAATCTTACACTCTGTCCATAAATCTGCTGGAACAACAATCTCAAATAAACCATCCAGATCTTTCAACAAGACTTTTGAAACCTTCACAAACCTCTCTTCTTGTTTGTACCATTCAACTGGTTTCTCCCTCAACCTAGGGAATTCATGAGTAAAAGACAATATATCCTGTCTTGTCCAAGGAACGTGAACATATCCACCACCCGGAACTTCTCTCATTGGACACACCCTTTCAGCCTGTTGTGATTCTCTCAGTGGAAATAAAGACGCATTTTTATTGCCATTCATTTCTTCTTTCTTTTTCGCCCATCTACCTTTCCACCGCTCTACATCTCCCCATTTCTTCAGGATATTCATTAAATCTTTTATTTGCAATCTTTTACCAGATGCATTCAAACTCTCTAAATCCTTTTCAGTAAAATCCAGACTATATGTTTTCTGTAACACTTTTGACTTCTCTATGTCCACTCCATATTCACAAGCAGCCTCTGTTAAGTTTTCATGAAGATTTCTCGCTTTCCAAGTAATATTTTTGCACAGGAATAACAACTCTTCATCTCGATAATTACTCAATCTGTCTGGGCTTATTGTACTAATAATCATTTCTTCTAAATCCATTCTCAGTTTACTCACATCTATACTCTGTGGTTGAGGTTTTCGCTTTTCCATTCACCTTAACCAGTCATCTAATTCATCTGGAGAGGGTCCCATTGAACTCCCTGATATCGGAGTGACATTCTGCACTAATCTCCTCGGATCCATTTGCGAACTTCTCTTAGGGGTTTCAGGTAACATCTCACAAACTGGCAAATCAATTAATGAAGTACTTGTCTCTGTCTGTTCTACCTGATCAACTATTGTTACCACTTTATTCCTGTCTCTATTAATTGGGACTGTCAACGCATGTGCTTTTGATATATTCTGTTTTTCTCCATACAACGGAACTATAGGTCCAATCGTTACTGTCACTGTTAATGCTTCCGCATTCAGATTCAACTGATTCATTTTCTGAGTCAACTCCTCTCTTGCCCTATTTAACATATCCATTTCACTCTCTTGTACTGCTCTAGTAACTACTGGGACTTGTGAAATCTGCAGAATTAGTGGGGTTTCCATTAATGGTGCATTTGGGACTGTCTCACTTGTGTTCTCTTGATAAGGTGGAGGTTTTTTAGTCAAAATGTCATCTAATAACTCATCATCAGAATCACTTGAGTCAAAATCTATCCTTGATGTCTCTACAATTTTCTTCTTCTCTTTACATTTGCCTCCAGTTGCTTCTTCAGCAACTAAAACTGGATACAGACCCTCTGTCACAACCGCTCTCCTCCATCTTTTCATTCTTTCTCCCCAACTTTCAAAAGGATATCTAGTCATAATATTTCTGTATTTTCTTCCGCCCCTAAACTTCTCTCGCTCATATGCCTCATATTCCCATTCCTCAAGCGCTTCATACTGAGTAGGTCTAGGTTCTAGAGAATTCATTCGTTCTCTCAGATTCTGTAAAATCCTTACATTAAATGTACCATGCGCCGGAAAAGCTAAAACACCATCATCTTCCGTGTATTTCACCCAATTCTCTAACCAAGTACACGTATGGTAACCACATTCCAACATCATAAAAAAGCAGCTGTTCCCAGAGGTGGAATAAGAATTCCCTCTCTTGTAACTATTGGTTTGTCCTTTTTAAAGAAACTCTTTATTGTTGTAACCAACTTCATTTTTCCCCAAGTCTTCTCGCTAAATATAATTCAATAAACAAACAACAAGCTCTTCATACTTCTGCTTATTCTATTTGCTAACAACCGTCCAATACCAGCGCGACTCACACTAACCAACCAATCAGAACACTCTTACGTAATCAGTACCTTGACCAATACTAGCGTGGTTCACAGTAATCAACCAATCACAGCACTTTGAACGCCAGCGGCCTGACCAATGCCAGCGCGGCTTTTTGTGACGTCAGTATTACTCCTTCTACTGACCCTCCCTTTACAAAATAATACGGCAAAGTTTTTCTATACTTTTCTCATCAAAACTTGTTAGAAAACAAACATAAAACAATGCTACTTTGGGGCCGATTCCGATCTCGGCCGGTAGGGCTCCGAATCGGATTCGGCTTAACCGGATCCGATTCGGAGCCCTATTTCCCGACCGAATCGTACGCGCGTCCGGGCGAGCGAGTACGATGCGTATTCGCCGACCGACTCGTCCGGGCATCCCGACCGCTCCGACCGACTCGTTCCCGGGTCTAACCGCACCGATCGACTCGCTCGGACTCGACTCGCACCGCGCAATGGAGACGTTCCCCGGCCGGGTAAGTACGATGCGCGCCGCGAGCAGTCCGACCGAGCCGCGCACTCCGGCTCGAAAGAGCTGTCGGAGCCGTACTTTGGGGGTCCGTGTCGGACCCCCTGTATGCGTAGCCATGCGAGTCGCACACAGGGGGACCCATGGGTCCCCCTACCTGTGCGTGTACGGCGCGAATCGCTTCGCCGCGTACACGCTGTAGAGGGCGCACTTGTCCGCATCGCACCCATTGAGTCAATGGGAGCCTGCGTACGCATTGTACGACAGGCTCCCATTGACTTCAATGGGAGTCCGACCGACTCGAGTCCGATGGCATACGTGCGCATCGTACTCGTTCGGTCGGACTGCACGGGTCCGATTCGGTCGGAAATCTCTCCGGGTCCGGCTCGGTCGGAGAGATTTCCGGCCCGAATCGGAATCGGCCCCTTTGTCTGTTACACTAAATAAAGAGATAGTCTTCACTTCAAAAAGAAATATTCTTTCACTTCGAGTAAAACAACGACCAGCGCTATTCTACACCCAAACAAGCTACAGGAGGACTTGGTACCCCTCTAGGGATACCAGCCAAAGTTTCGGAAGAGGACTTTCTCATGGAAAGAGGTCTTGGTACTCCTGTGGGGATGTAAGGCCAGAGTTTCGGAAGTGGACCCTTCGCTATTTCAAACAAAATCTACTCTCAACCGATTAGTCCCTAATATAACACTAACAGCCTCTCGCCGTTAAGTATTATGACAACAGACAAAGTACTTCTGCAGTGTGATACCTTATCCAAACTATTCTTCTGCCTCTTCAGGCTAATACATTATCATCCCGGGATCTTAGATGACTCGGTACCCGTACTTCAAGACAAGATAAAACAAAACACTAACTTTTCATGTTAAGAAAACAAGTAATCAATAATCGATAATTATTACCAAATTAATCAATAATAAACCATCCTCTGCTACCAAAAACTGATCCAGCACCAATCAGGGATCGAAAATCGATAAACACAAACACTGGCCCATACACATACACCCAACACATAAATCCCTGATAGCACTGTTTCAAGTTTAAGTAAATCAGTTGTTCACAAACTACAGGCTCATCCTAACACACTAGATACATAATTGAACCTGTAATAAACTCTCTTTCCTCTGGTCGATGGACCATTAGTTGAAGAGTTGATGATAATAATTAGAAACTAACTATCGATGTATACTACTAAATAAAGCACAAGCTCAGTATAAGATTAATAATATTTATCGCAAATAATGTGAAGGTAAATGCTCATCATGTACAGTTTTACAAGGCAAACAAAGAATAAATCACAGAGAGAAAACATTTGTCAAAGCAAAAAGATATCAAACTCAAATCACAATGAAAAAAATGCAATGAAGGAGTGGATAGATGAAGAGACATAAACTTCAGAGACAAACAAATACGTTTGCAAATATTTATGCAAAGTGCAGGTTTTAGCTATACTAACCTAAATATTTAGTGGAAAATCTACCCCCTGGCCATGGGAATAGATGGGGGTCCCCCGGGAAAGATTCAGGGAACAAAGAGTAGGACAGGAACAGGAAACAGGTAGGCCTCTATCTGTATACAGCAAACCGACGGACAGCGACGATTCCCCTCTCTAGCTTCTTCAAAGAGGCCTCCTCACTAACACCTCCCAGACACCCCAGTTATACTCTAAAAACCTACATGTCCATCCCACCATTGTAGTAACATTCTCAGAATCTTGGTCTCTCATTGGTCAATTTAGGGGGTGTTCTATCACACCACCATAGTCATGTCCATGGTTTCACTGCATTCTTTGTTTTACTTTTTCAACAATTCGTAATTCATGAATACAGCTTCCTTCCATTCGTAACATGTTTCAAAACTCTACATTTTTATTGTCCGCCTCTGCAGCTTCCACGGAAGAAGTTTGTACATTTGTTCATGATCTCAAGGCCATCCTTCCGTTACTTGGCAGACATACAATGGCTCTCGAAGGTCGTCAACATTACCTTCTTCCATTCTCTGTCAGAGCTTGATTTTCAGCTTTTATTTGACTTTCTTCTTATTAACCCTTAACTCATCCTGCAACGATGTAAGCCCATGCAAGCTTCGCTACGATGAATAAAACACAGACATTATTAATTTCATGAAATATAAGTCTCACTGTTTTACCACCCACCATTTGCACTATCCTGCGTTATTCGTCTAATAAAGCATTAACGCGCAGAAAGCAGCATTATTATTGTTTTAAATTTCAAAGCAGAACATGAATGCAGCCTAGTTTTTCATGCATTAGTCCACACATTAGTGCACGCATGCGCATTAGCATTGCCCCGTGTTTTCATGTTTTTGCATGTTAGTTTCACCGCACACAGTTAGTAAATATTACCGAGGAATTAATCCGAGCAGGTTTTTTTTCTCAAACCCCTGCTCCATCATGCTCACTCCTTAAAACATGAAAACATTGTCTTATTCCCAAATTTCATATTTAATTTGCTTATAAGTCCCAAGTAAAGAGGTACTACATGTGCCCAGGGCCTGTAAATTAAATGCTACAGGCCCGATTCACAAAGGCAATCTGAGACAAAAGTCTTACTTTACAACTTTTGGTATTCACAGAGATCATTTACGAGTCGTATCGTTACGTCTGCAGTCGGGCAGGAATCTCCGCACCCGGGCCGTACTCTCTACACCCGGGCCGTACTCTCCGGCTTCAGCCGTACTCTCTGGCCGGATTAAGTGTAATCAATGGGCTGGAATACAATTTTTTACAAAAAAGAACATTAGGAATGTGTAATAAATGGTAGAGGAGGTCATGAAAATCAATTTGAGCAGGGAAAAAGGTGTAGCCGCACGCTACATCATATCCCAGAAAAGTTTGCTCCTTTGTATCATGGTACATGCAGTCCAAGATTTGCGCTCCCCTCAGTGTTGGCTGTAGTGCCCCTCAGTGTTGGACTGCTCAACACTGTGGGGACACAAATCATAGACTGCATGTACCATGATGCAAAGGAGTAAACCTTTTGGTGATATGATGTAGTGTCCGGCCACATCCTTTTCCCTTCCCAAACTAATTTTCTTGACCTCCTCTACCATTTATCACACGTTCCTAATGTTCCTTTTTGTAAAAAATTGTATTCCAGCCCATTGATTACACTTAATCCGGCCCGAGCTGGAGAGTACAGTTGAAGCTGGAGAGTACGGCCCAGGTGCGGAAAGAACGGCCCAGGTGCGGAGATTCCGGCCCGACTGCGGATGTAAAGACACGACTCGTAAATGACTTCTGTGAATTCCAAAAGTCGTAAAGTTAGACTTCGTCTCAGAATGCCTTTGTGAATCGGGCCCTACAAGTGGACCTGCAGCACTTATTGCGCATCCACTTAAGTAGCCCTTTAAACAGGTCTCAGACCTGCCATTTCAGCTTCTGTGTGCAATTATTTAAACTGCCATTTCGACCTGGCAAAATAAAAACTTTTGCAAGTCCAATCCTTCCTTTTTAATACATTAAAGTCATGAAAGTCACCGGTAGAGTAGGCCCTTGACAGCCCAAAAGGCAAGGTGCAGTATATTTAAAAAAGTAGGACATATACTTGAAAGTATATGTCCTGGAAGTTAAATTAATTTTTCACTACTGCAAGGTCTACCTCTCCCATAGGATAATATTGGAGTTACCTTATTACATTTAATAAGCTGTAATTTCCAAATGGGAACAGGTACCCAATTCATATTTGATGTCTTTGGAAATGTAATGAAAAATCCTCTGTTACGGTAATGTCGGATTTTTAATTACCATCAATGTGGAACCAGTGTCAACCAGGTGCAAACTAAAAAAATCACCCAAAATGCATCTGACTCATTCAAAATGACAGCTCTGTATGTCTTGGCAAGGAGGATGAGGATTTTGGCTGGTAGGCAGAGAAGGAGGCCAGGATAGGATATTTAGGGTGAGGGTCACCCTTTTTGAACAGACTGAGGAGGAGAGATATAAGAAGTACAGACTCAGTAAAGAGGTAATTTTGGAAATAATTGCTGAGTTATGACCTCACTACAGACGTCAACAATCAGGAGCAATGCAATCCCACCATGTGTGCAGGTATAGTGTTGTCTACACTTTTTGGCTTCAGGCAGTCACCAGGGAGTCATAGCAGTGGCAGGAGGAATGTCACAAAGTCACAGGTTTCTGGACATCATGGTTACCAAAGTAAACATATATGTTTACCAAATATGCCCAAATATTAGCAACAGACAAAATTAATGCTTTACATGGTAGCACAGCTTCCCAATGTAATTGGCTGTGTTGATGGCACATATATTGCTATATGCCCCCATGCAAATAAATGTATATATAGAAATAGGAAATGCACCCATTCGCATAATGTATAGGTAGTGTGTGTTGCCTCATGCATCATAATTGACCTTGTAGGCAGATTCCCAGGCAGCACACATGACTCCTTTATGTTCCGCCACAGTGGAATACATAACCGTCTGTCTCAGTGCGACTTTGGCAAAGGCTTATTACTTGGTAAGAGAATAGCAAACTCAATTCATACTGTGTCCATAAATGTGTTTGTAATGTGACCTAATGGTTTCTCCTTCTCGTACTATTAAAGGAGACAGTACTTATGCCTTGTTCCCCTATATACTGGCCCCATACTTGAATCCAAGAACAAAAAGTGAAAGGCAGTACAACAGGGCATATAAGACAACACGACCAATCATAGAATGTACCTTTGGTATACTGAATTCTAGGTTCAGATGTCTCCACAAGACTGGAGCACTGCCTTATAGACCTGAGATGTGTTGCAAAATCATTGCCACATGTGCCATTCTCCACAACATAGCCATGAGCAAGGGTCTGCACAACATCGACATAAAGGCCAAATCCAACTCAGAGGAGGAATTACTACCACTACAGGTGTGGCGGGACAAGACACATGAAGCAGAGGGTCGTTCATAACGTAGAGAGATCACCAACAACTATTTGTGAGGTAAGAGTAATTACAAAATCTAAGAAATAGACATCACACATAATGGTAATGCCTGCTGCATCACTAAAAGATCACCTTTTATTCAGGTTGTGACAATAATGTATCTCTCCTAAATCAACTGTATCCATTGCAGATGTAACATTGTTTCAGCAAGGTAACAAAGTATGTCATAACAAACAAAACAAAGTAGACTGATTACTCTGAGTGTTCGGTGATATTCACTTTTGCCGGCCTCTGGGGTTGGTTGCCTTCTCACCAACACTGGCCTGTGGAAGAGGGGACATGTCAGATCCAGAAGTATTTTGATGTGTACGCCTGTTACAGTATCCCTCTTGCATAGCTGTGACACTGATGCTAGAGCTGTCTTCACTCTCAGATGGTGGAAGAATTTTGGGTACAGACAGGTTGTGTGTGTGTATGTTTTCAAGGGCTGTGGTCACTTGTACTAGCCCACTTGCGACATCATGACAGCACCTTTTGGACAGGTTTACGCTATAGCAATATCACATACATGCATACTGCACATTTATTAACTGGCAGACATGGCTACAGTTCCACTGCTAACAAGAAGATAGCCCTTCAGACACTGCAGCGTACAAAGTTGAGTGCAAAATAAATGCAATCACCTCCCCACAAAGTGTTGCAAATTTACAAAAACAGCTCTGCAGTTATTGTTCAATCTATTAGACTTTAGGAAATGTATTTTTGCTTTGCTAACACCTTTGGCTGTGCCTTATAAGTATAATTGAAATATTCTTAACAAATATTTTTCTCTGTAAGACAATTTTACAAACTGGCATGAAGATTTCCTGACTCGGTGGAGGGAGATGTTCATGGAAAGTGTCCCAGAAGTTGCTTTTCCTATTCATTATCCAATAGCAAAGATTTGCTCACTGACGTGTAAAATGCACTGGTCAAAATTTCACTAAGGTTGGAGATAGAGTTTAGGCCCAGGGCGCTGCTTTTCATTTGGTGTAAATTACTGTTATGTTTCTTGGATAAAGAAACAGGGTAAAAAGAGTGGTTTTCCTAATTTGTGATTTCCTATTAGGAAATCGCAATTTAACAATTTTCTAATTGCAATTGTGAATCTGTAGAAATCGCTATTAGAGTGATACACTGTTTCATACATATAATTTTGTGATTCCCATTAGTGATTTCTACAGATTCGCTATTTGGAAATCACAAATCCAAATGTCGTACAAATGTCCCTTAGTGCCTCTAGCCTGTCCCTGTGTCAAACGACTGGGTGTAGTTAACAGTTGGTCTTTGTGCATTCCTCCTAAACAGCCACACACAATAGAGCGCTTAGGTGTGCCTGGATGGAATATCACTGGCAGGATGGGAGGGCGAAGCTGAGCAGAGTCCTACTTACACTTTAATAGGCTGTGTCCTGCCTCCAAACAAAGGGCTGTGTACTCCCTGTGGTTAGTTTGGAGGCAGGAAAGTGTAATTATTCTGACTCTCCATCTTTCAGTTTGCCCCATCACACACCCTCCTAACCTATTTGCCCAACCTTTGCCACCTCTTCACCCCGCTGGTGTAATAGTTGGGTTCTATGGGCATATCTCCACACTCCGACAGCCTCCTAACTGGAGTACTGTTTAGGTTGTCTCAGCCCCCTAGCACCATCTCTCCATGAAGAGTATTAATGGGGTTATCTCAGCCCCTGAGCACCATATCTCCATGACGAGAATTAATAGAGTTATGTTTGTATGCACTCATGTCTTGTTTGTGTGCCCATGGAGTGTTTATACAATAAGAGAGCGCACTCATTTTTGTGTTTGCAGCTTGCCCAGCACCCTCTGAGGTTTGCCGAGATCTCGCAAGATACTAACTGCAACAATTCCTATAACAACCCCAGCATAAAAAGGAGAGGAATAAGATGATGTAATCTACCTTAAAAAAAGTGAAGTCAGCTTGGGAAGGTCTTGCTCTGATTATCTAAGGTATTTAGTGGGGAATGTAATTGAAAGAGACTATGTACACTCTGGATGCAGTTGTATGCATAATTTGAGTTATTTGTGCTTCCGAAATTACTGCATGTCTTGTGCACATTCGAATTGAGAACCAGTTCATATTCCAAAAGAGAACAAGTGTAAACCAATAAGAGTCACCTTTCTTTTCAATGCTGAAACAGTAAGAGCTGCCTCACAGGTACTTCCCGGGGAATTCAGAAAAGGGGGCATACACTAATAACCGGTAGATAGGTCACCATTAACCATGTCACTCTGTCTTCTCTCTCTCTCGTTAAATGTCAACAGCTCATCATCTCATCATACAGGGATCACTTCAACTGATCCTTTTCCTCATTCCTGATCTATCCTCCGCTGAAAATTAAACCCACGAGTAGGAACTGTCAAGACAGGGCATTGGATCCATATCAGCCCGCAGGGCGATGTTGTGAACCATAAGGTAAGGGTTCATGACTTCCAACTTTGACAGGAAGGCAGAATGCCTGGGGATTTCAAAGGGAATTTCTGGAAACGTCTCCCACCTTCTAGAGGAAGGACGCCAGGTATAAATATTGGAACTCAAACACCAACATTTCACTACACTTCTGGACCTGTGGATACTCTGTGAGGAAGAAGAACTGCTGTGCCACTGAAAGGACTGCAACTATGCTGGACTGCTGCTCTGAATAACTGCTGCCCTGCTGCCTGGTCCCCTCTTGCCTGGGTGAGAAGGACTGGACCTGCATCTGTTGAACCCAGGACCCCAAAGAGACCCCCAAGGGATAGTTGGCTGGCCTCCTGACTTGAGCCTCCAGGACAGAAAGCTCCAACAACCTCGAACCCAGCACCTGGACTCTGCCATTTGTGGTGCCACCCAAATCCTGGACCCTTTAAAGTGGGCTTAAGGTGCTCTACCAACCTCTGCGTACTCAATGGAATATACACATCTCCTCTGCTGTGTGACGCAACCCCAAGCAGAACCGATGCATCGCCAATGCTGCATGGATGGGAATAATTGCAAAGACCCACATCGTATTGCAGGCCTTTGCCTCATCGGAACTGTTGCTGCACATATTTGGGGCAGGCCCTCACATCCCTCGTTAAAGGCAGCCTCGACAAAGACGCCAGACTGAACATGGCAGGCTTGCAACTCCTTGGAAACAACGCATCGCCCCAACTGCGCAACACTGAAGATCAGTGGTATCAAATTTAACAGCTCTAACAATTATGTTGGCCACTGCTTTTGACCAGCCTTGGCCTATCTTTCCTACCAAAACACAGTTTACTGCCACTTCACAGCACCTCCTAGTCCAACTCCTCCCTTAAGAATATTCCATGATGGGGGTAGACCAGAAAGAGAGGTGGTTCATTCCCAGTGACACACTCTCATGTTGAATCCTACCCTTCTATCAGTTCTAGTCAATCCTGTGCTTGTAGGCAAGGACAGAATGGTATATCGATATGTGAATCATGCAAAATCTACCTGTTTTTTTAGGTTGTTCCTGAAATTAAAGCGGGAGAATAACCCACTCCTAGAAAAATAGAAAAATCAGGAAGATTTTATGCCTGAACACAGAAAGCCCCAGCATTTTGGCTGTTTGTGCTTCCTTGGAGCAGAAAGCACTGATCCAAAAGGTGTGGCCTCCCTAATGGTATTCTGATTGCCTGCTGGCAGCCAATCAGAATTATCCTAAACAGAACAGGGCCATGCATCAAAACCATTCTGAGTGGCTGTTTGCAACCAACCAGAATGTGATGCATGCATGATCTATGTAGAAGGTCATTTGAAACAATGAAGAATTGATGCAGGCTGCTGTCATTGTTTGCCTCTGGTATTTGGATGCAGATCCTCCAAATTTGCAGATTCACGCAGTGATACACAGCCGAAAATAGCAAAGCCCTAATTGCCTGTTTAAGGGTATACAAATCAACTTATGTCCAAAATGGGAAGGTAGACGATCTGGGTTTGTGGACTATGTCCACTTCCATATCAGATTGCCGGCTAATTACCAGAGAAATAGCTGAAACACAATCATAAAGAAATATGCTTAAAAGTATGCCACAATGGCAATATGGTTAGAGTTGTTTTATAAAAAAGATTACTTCTTTTTGAGGGATATGGGTACGCTAATGTTCTCAGAAATAGTAATTTGGCTTGACAATTTCTATTTCTGAAGGAGATTTAGCAGTAGGCTATCTCTCTGGTGATTAGCTGATATACAAATCAATTCATTACCTCATAAAGCAGAGTGTCATCTTTGAGCCTACAAGAAATAACTCTATA
This sequence comes from Calotriton arnoldi, assembly GCA_963921515.1. Taxonomy (NCBI): domain Eukaryota; kingdom Metazoa; phylum Chordata; class Amphibia; order Caudata; family Salamandridae; genus Calotriton; species Calotriton arnoldi. Next base: position 31,451 of record CAWUFW010022793.1, on the reverse strand, counting down.
GTTTGGAGGAATATATAAAATGCACTGAAATGCAATTAATTCATCCCATTTAAATGGATGTTGCTCCTTCAATGGGAGATCGGATTGGATGCCATTGTATAAAATCAACCTCCTTTTAACTAGAAATAAATGCCACCTTGCCCATTTGTTAACCAGCACGGGGGTGGATTGTCTTCATGACTGATATGCTACAAGCTTGCAAGCCCTCTATAGCGGAATGGTCATACCATTTATAGATTCCCATTTCTGTTCATATGCCTCAGGTTAAACTAAAAGGCCAAGATAAAAAGGAGACGATCTGTTTTAGATGCACCAAAAACTTTAAGAAGTCAACCCCTGACTCAATGGTCCTAACCAAAGTGCACCATATCCTTAAGCAAAATTACCCATTTTCCTTGGTGACTAGCTACAATTCACTTATGACATACATCACAGTTTTAATGTTTTACCCATCTAAAACATTAACAGTGACTAAGAGAGTATACTGTGCTAAATTAAGCATGGAGGCAAAATACCTGTGACCCATAGAACAATGGTCATTAAACTTTTCTATGAGACCCAACAACGACTACAAGATCAACCTACCGAAGGCTAAGGCAGTATTTTTTAAACCTCAAGCTGAAACTGTCAAAAACAAACCAAAAAGGTTTTGGAAATACAATCCATGCAACCCTCAAACTATAAAATGATGTCGATTTGTACAGCAATCTAGCCTTCACCTTTAAAAGAAGATTTTGACTTATTCACTTCTCTCACCTCCCTTCAGGATAGTTTTAAAATTATTTGCTACCTGGAACCAGGTCAATCCTAATACACCTGATACCTTCAATAAATGCCACTAACTGCTTCACCTAATCATTTGACCTCTATTTTCCCAGCTGCAGGCCAAAAACTCCAGTAAATCCCTTGCACTGCTGTGGCTGAAGTTCATAAATGACTTTTTCAATTATGCTTCAGATGCCTACTCCCCAATAAACGGTTGAGTAAAACTACATGTAAAGGCAGGGTGGGCTTCAGTGCAGTGCGACTGGTGTGGCTGTACTGGGTGCTGACCCGGAGTGGGGGGCACTGGCCTTGGGGGGGCATTGTGCTAAGCAATAATTTAGGATTTAAATGCACATGCTGTAGAGTACCTTGCATGTCCAGTTTTCAGCCACCAATAAAAATGTCAACATAACTCTTGCGATTAATGTTCCTCCTAGAGAAAGAGATTGGAAGTTTTGTCTAGTGACAGGTTTGACTCGCTATAAAGTGCTGCAGAGGGTTAATATGCCTGCTGAAAAGAACATATCTGTATCTTATGTGGATAGCTCAGTGGAATAGTGAAGACAGCCTTCACCAGTGCTTTAAAACAAATGAAATGTATGTGAGAGAGGGGCTATGGAGAGATGAGGGACACTTTTGCTAGATGGTAGTGAGGGAATCCAAAGAGGAGGTTATGGGGGGGCGCCAAAAAGACTGTTGCACTGGGAGCCACTGTAGAAGATGTGATAGGTATTTATTAGGAGCAACCTGTATGGAGTCCTCACACCAACGAATCACCTTCCAATTGTCGCTCCCTGCTCCCACACCTCATTACATTCTAGAACAGATGGCATGGGGTTGCCAAGGTGCTGGTATCTAAGATACAACATCTCCCCTTCTTAATGCCACTACAACAACCATAACAACATTATAGGTGTATACAACCATCTATTAAGACTACACAGATAGGTTTGCTACCAAAAATACATTATACAGCCTGGTCTCATATTCACACACCCAGAATCAACAATCCCCGGCAGCCCCTTTCCTTCTCTTCATGAACAAAAGGACTAATCTGTACATTGGAAGCTGTAATCACATTACATAACAAAATCAGCAACTTTCTTTGGCAACACCACTGACCTTCCCACTAGTGTTGCTGAAATACCCCCCTTCAGCTCAGTGGTGTTTGTACCAGATCCTTGGATATTCCCAGCCTCACACCAAGTATCCTCAGACTGGTTGGGAGTCTACATTTCCATCCCTGTTTCATCCCACATCCAATTTAACAATTCTGGATTTTCTGCTTGTCCCCTCTTTGAAAATTGCCAATCCAAAACTTTATTTCATCTGGACATTCAGCTAAAATGCCAATCTTTTTTGTTGTTCAACAAGGCGGACCTAGCATACACTTCTACCACTTGCAATGGTTCAGAAAATGTGCTGCACCCCTTCCTTGTTTTGTATCCCAATTTGACTCATACCCAATCACCTGGTGCAATATACACCTCTTTTACACCATGTTTTTTCGTCGTAATATCACCTGTACAGCTTTTGCATTTTCATAAAATTATTCTTCACAACAGAGGGAGACCACTTGCTGCAAACTTTCATATTCATCCATGCTCTATTTGCTTTTTATTTTTTTATTTTTTTGCTATTAGCTTTTGTGAATGGCTCTCTTCCCATAAGTATTTTAAAAGGACTGTAGCCCGTTAATGTAGGCATTATTCTGTGCCCCCAGACAGTACTGTTCAACTCCTTGACCCAATCCAACCCTGCATTGATACCCGCCTATATACTGCCCATTATCACTCGATTAAAATGTTCTACAACACCGTGCCCAGCAGGATGGTAAACTGGAATCTTTCTTCTACAAATCCCACTCTTGTTAAGGAATTTCTCATATTTATCTGAGATAAATTGAGGTCCATTATCACTAAGGGTGGTTTTCGGGATACCCTCTCTTAAGAAACTTTTCTCCAAAAAGGAAGCCACTGCATTGACATCAACAATCTCTGATACTTCAATCTCAGGCCATTTGGAGTAATGGTCCATGATCACCATGACAAATTTGGATAATCCCCAATCATCCAAAATGGGTCCCATGATAGCCCTTTGCAGTCCCCCAGAGATGGCCTGAACGTTGACTGTGCCTCATCGGAATTGGTGCATATTTGGCAGCTCCTTGCAAATCTTTCTGTCTGGACATCTATGCCAGGCCCCCAATAAGAGTATTTCACTCTCCTTTTTAGTTTAACGATGCTCAGGTGTCCCTCATGGTTTATTTCTAAAATTCTTTGTCTTAGACCTTCTGTAAGTATTATCCTGCCTCCCCTAAGGACATATCCGGTATCACTCAGGGATAACCTATCATTAATTTCCCACAATTTCTTGCACTCACTACTCAATTCACTCTTGTTGGCCCATCCATTGAAGATAACTTCTTCGACAGATGTCAAGGTTCCATCTTCTTCATATTTTGTTCCCCATTCTTCATCTAAGATAGCCACTTTACTATCTCCATTCATGGCCACACTGTATTCATCCCATTCCACACTCACCTGCTCACACAAAGGTTAGGGATAGCAGCCCAAATAACCTACAACTTTGTTCTTTTTCCAAGGTAGGTATTCAATATCATACACAAAGTCAAATACTTTCAATGTCATGCTAGCACTCCGTGGTGTGGCTTTGATTATACCTTCAGATGTGAGTACCTTGACAAGTGGTTTATGGTCCGTGCAGAGTGTAAACCTGGTACCCCACATATATTGCCTGAATATTTTCATTACCCAGATTGCAGCCAACCTCTCCTTCTCAATTCCAGAGAATTTTTTCTCATAGGGGTACAATGAACGGGAAGCATATGCTACAGTGCATTCCTTCCCCAAACGTGAGACTTGCATCAATACTGCCACCAGTATCTTCCCACTGGCATCTGTGATTATGATGCTGTCCATCCCCAGTACAAACCCTTGCAAGAGAACTACTGTAGCAATGTTCTGCTTTATCCTTTCAAAATCTGTCAGCAACTCATTATTCCAACTGAATTCTTTCCTCACCTTCAACAATTGTCTCAACCCATGTGTCTTCATGGCGAAATCCTGTACGAACTTGGAATGAAATTCTGTGAGACAGAGGAATGATCTGACCTCTTCTTTGGACATAGGGGCTGGAGCCTTACTAACTGACTCAATGCCAAGTTAAGTTACTGACTCTAATGCAAATGTGCATTTTTTAACTTCTCAGTAAGACCCTTGTCCGCCAATTTCCCCAACACCACCTTCAACCTTGCGTCATGTTCAAGTCTGTTTCGGCCCATCGACTGTATGTCATCCTGAAAGCATGTCACGCCTTCGGTGCCTTTGAAAGGTTTGTACATGAGTTGTTGGAATACTGCAGCCACTGACGCAAGGCCAAATGGCATATGTACAAATCTATAACACCCGAAGGGAGTGACAAACACAGTGAGGCTCCTGCTAGATGAATGCAACTGAACCAGGTGATAGGCCGAGGTCAAATCTATTTTAGAAAATGATTGTATACACTTGGACTGTGATAGGAGTTCGTCAATTCTAGGTAGTGGGAACTTGCCTATCACAATATTTTTATTCAAGTCCCTGAGGTCCATGCATAGACGTAACTGGCCATCTGGCTTATGAGCTATGACCAAGGGCGCCAACCATTCCACACTCTCTACAGGTTCTATTATCCCTTTGCTTTCCAACATATCCAATTCCTGCATTACACTATCTCTGACCCCCAAGGGTCACCTCCTGACCGTATGACACACTAGGGTAGCTCCCTCCTTTAGCACAATTTTGTTAACAAATCCAGTTCACTTCCCTACCTTCCCCGAAAATACTTTGGGGAATTGTTCCTTGACCTCCATGATTATAGGCTCATGTTGTCCGTAAAGGAGCATAACTTAGTCTCCACTATTAGGGTCCAGGGTAATACCCAAATTCCTTTGATCAATCCACCCCAGTACAGATGGCCCCTTTTCAGCTACATATAATTTCCCTTGAGACACCCTTCCTATAAATTCAAATTTGATTTCCCTAAAGCCCACCATGGGAATCTTTTCTCCAGTAAAATTAACAGGATGTATGTCTGATGGATCCAATTTGTCACCCAGAAGATTTGCAAATTTATCCTCCCATACAGATCGTTGCACTATAGTGTACGGTGACCCAGAGTCAGCCACCATTTGTGTGTGCACCTCTCCAATCACCATGTTGCAGATAGGTTTGTTCCTAGTATCACTCACATTCAACTCTGTGTCATCTATACAAAGGACCCCCTCATCACTCAAGTATTCATTTTCCCCTTTGATATCCTCTTCTGACTTAATCACACATCTGACAGCACTTTTGTCCCCTTTACTATCCTTTTTCCTGCACAGTTTGGCAAAATCGCTCATAATTCCACAGTATGCACACTTGGATTTAACAGCTGGGCAATTCCTGTCCTTGGCCATATGACCTTTGCTACCACATCTGAAACACACAGGACGTTTGTCTTCCCACTCCGGTTTCCCCTTAACAGATGTCTTCCACCCAGGACCTTTACCACTATATTTCTCTATTTTCTTATCATCCTCCTTGGAAGTTGACACTTTGCACACAGAATCAGCATTCTCATTTTTTAATGTTGGTTTGGCACACCTCTTAGACATTTCAGCCTTCTTTACAAGAGAAACAATATCCTTCAATGGGGAATCACCGCAACTCCATAACTTTTCTTGGATACCAGTGTTACTAGAGTGCATCACTACCTGATCTTTTATGAGATCGTCATGCAAGGCTCCAAATTTACAGGTGATCACCAGTTTCTAGAGTGCAGCAACATATTCCTCCGATGATTCTGACTTTGCTTGCTTCCTTTAGAAAAACATGTACCTGTCAACAGCTGCACACACCGTTGGTTGATAGTGAGCATCAAAATATTCCAAGACATCTTTAAAAACATCAGCACTGTTAGCTGCCCTTGGTTTTTTTCCATCTGGAAATATACCCGTAACCCTTCTGGCCCAAGAATATGCAGGAGAATGTTTTTCCTCCTAGATGGAGTAAACTTATCTATGTTCTCTTCCTCCAGAGCTGAAATGTAATTGACACAGTACTCCTTCCAGTCTAGCCAGTTCACAAGGAATCACCAGGACATGGAAGAAAGGGTATAGTTGGGGTAAGACCCCTATTCTGGGCACACAAATTAGTAAAATATCACAATATTAACAGTATTAGCAGTTCCAGTATGCCCACCTACAACTAGAGTGCACTCCAATTCACCTTCTGCCGTGTAACCTGAAATATGATTCCCCACCAGAGACCCAGCCTCCACTTAACAGTATAGTAGAGCGAAGGTTTAACGCTCCCCAAAGACTCAAAACTATTTAGTATATAACAAGGTGCGCGAATCACCGTGAATGCGCATTAGCCATATACTGGAATATATGTATCAAATACCGTGAGTATGCACTCATAAGGTGTGCGAATCACTGTGATGCACCCCACTCTCTCATAGCTCCATGGTGTGTGAGTCACCAACGATGCGCGCAACAACTTCAAAACATGTTGCTCGTATTTCACCAAGTGTGCAAATCACTGACGATGCGCCCTTTGTTACTCACGGTTGTGCTGTCGATTATGCCTCTCCAGCTCTGTGCCTTTCCAAGATGGTGGTGCGTCAACATGACGTGTTTGAACAAGCAGTTTATAGCGTGCGTTCCAGTGACTACCGACGTAACCTTGCCAGCAGACATCACCACTAGGGCAGCAGTTCACTGCCACACGCACAGAGGAGGCACCGTTATGCTGCATGAGCTTCCATGCCAGTCCTGCACTCCCTCAATTATGATGCCTCACGTGAATTTCGTAGATTGTAGCCGTCCTGCTCCACCATGCCAAGGACATTCCTGAATGCACAGAAATGTCCTCTTGTCTGATGCCCGCAATGTCTCAGTTACTGCTTGCTCCCAATGCTGCAGGCATACAGGACATCCAGGACAGGAAAGAAGTTGCAGGATCCCATCCTCGTCGCCAATTTGTAGAAGACAACACACTCAGGTATTGGAGTGAAAGGTATTTATTAGGAGCAAGCTGTATGGCGTCTAATGTATGTGAGAGAGGGGCTATGGAGAGATGAGGGGCACTTTTGCTGGGTGGTAGTGAGGGAATCCAAAGAGGAGGTCATGGGTGGCACCAAAAAAGACTGTTGCACTGGGCGACATCAGCATTAAAGCTGGCCCTGTGTAAAGGACCCCACCAATTGATGCTAGTATGCTGGCAGTCACTGCCCTGTCACTGGTCTTTCCTTCTTGGAAAAATATTTTGATTGTTCAGTGAGCACACATGTAAGGCACTACATTCAGGCAAAAGACGTGTAGTTCTCAATATGCTTTCATCCAGTAGTGCATTTGTCAGATCTTTCTGATTGTTTAACGTTCAGCCTTCTATCCAAGGAAAAATTCCACTTAAGAGGACACTAATTTGTTTTTTTAGCTATTTACCCTCAGCTATCCCACTTAACTTTGTCTCCCACTCAAGCCTCATTTTAGACCTTAGCAGAGGCAGATGTAGCTTTCTCTGCCATGGTACTGCCACACAACCACTACGGCGGAGGCAGCTTATCAGTCAGTCCCAGAAGCCCAGCAAACCCCCACTATTTAAGGATCAGATGACGGTATTCTCCACCTGATTTTTACATGGACTGTTGCATCGGTTGGATATTAGAGGGGTAGAGGCTTCCAGGTCAGAGGTGAATATAGTCTCTCTTGCTTTCTCTACCTGCACAGTAGACTTTGTGATTCCCTGAGCCCAGAAAGTAAGAGATGGCTTTCAACACCCCAGCGCTTCAAGATATCATGACAATTCAAAGGATTATTTTGGCTGGTGTGCGCAACTGCCTGTCAAAAGAGGACTCCTCTGATCCCACTCCCAGGAAATGTAATCCTTGGGATTAACATGGTGCCCTCGGACTCCCTTGCAAAATCCACATTTCCTCTTACACTGCTGAATTTCCCATGGCTGTGGGTCTCCAGAAAGTAGTGCTTCTTTCACGTGGTCCTTCATGGTCACTGTTATGTCCTGCGAGACACGTTCTAGTGTCTCGACAGGCTTAGAGTTTAGAGCCACTCCCCTATGGGAGTGGGCACACTTGCACCCCCACACGCATCCCTCACAGGCGTCACGAGTGACGTGAGCCTGCTAATAAAAGGGCCCGGGTGCACGTGCTCGTGGCCAGTTGAGTAACCAGGAATACTGTATCTGCGTCAATCATTCATTAGCATGTGGGCCTAGGGCCCACAACACAACATTGGCGACGAGGCGGGTCTGACCCCGCGTGCCTGCGTCTCAGCGCTTCATCGTCCCTCGAGGGGAGGGAGCGACCCGAGATGGGAAGTTCCAACAGCCCGTAGAGCGAGCTCGACATCGTCACGGTGTGTCGACCGGAGACTGGCTGTCTCCCACCCTCAGCGTGGGTGAAAAGGAGAGAACGCCGATACCCAGCTCAGGTGAGGGTGAGAAGCCTGCGGCCCCCACTCCGACGATTGCATCACCCCAAGTGCAAAAGTGGTCCGCCGCAGCGTCGGCCGGTTGGCGACGCATCGCGGCGCAGCAGAACGCCCCCTGCAGCAACCACGCAGATTAAAAGAGTGGGTCTCCCTACGGCACCCCGGCAGAACACAGGCGTCAGCGAGCCCTGCCTCAGAGGAGTGCCTGCGAATGCCGGTGCACCAGAGCAGCTAGAGCACCAGAAGTAGGGCTAGAGTTGCCCCGTGAGACCACGCTGCGCCCCCACGCGAGAAACGACCCGGTGAGCGCTGGGGAGGAAGTGTCAATGATGCGGCATTACGGGGAATGGGTCCGTGCTCCCCTAATTGCTCAGGCGCAGGTAGACCACCTCGCCTGACGCCAGCTGCCCCGCAAGGACGTGCTGCAGCAGAAGGTTCCGACCCCACGCAGCGACTGCCCTGGGGGAAAGGGCCCGGAAAATGCCTCAGCCTCCTGCACCAGAAGCGGCCCGCAAAAAGAAGAGGACCGCCTAAATCCCGACATCACGTTCGTGATCGGATAGACGGCTACGGCGGCGGGACCTCAGTGCCACCTAGCGGTCGCCTGGGAATACCGCAGCGTCCCACAGGAAGCAGCACTGATTGTCCTGCAAGCTCCATGCAACGCACCAAGAGCGCAAGGTGCTGGTAAAGCAAAGAGGCCCCCAGTGCGCACAAACACTTTTGACACTCAATCCAGCTCTGCCCCAAGCAACTAGCAGCAGCCTGTATTGCCCTGCGTACATGGAAATCCCGCAGAAAGGAAGGTGGCTTCCCTTCTCTGCACGGGGAGTGGCAAGAGCCAGCAGCTTCGAGTAAGCACATCGGAGCCTGCCGTAAGCACGAACACTACACCGCCCCTGGTGGCCACCGGTGATACTCCACCCAACAAAGTGAGCACAGGAGGGTTTGGGCCGGTTGTTATCTGGGGAGTAGACAACCTAGGGCAGCCACAAGCCGGGCAAAACAAAGCAGGCCCCCAGTGCAGCACAGAACTACTGCTAGGTGCCCGAACAGCAAGTAGAAGACAGAGTGGGAAACACTGAGCACTACTCAAGATGCCACAGCAATAGACTGATCGGAATAGTGCCTCCTGCCCCCATGGACTGCATGTCAGGTTCACATAGAGAGACTGCTCACTCTGCAGAAAGCCTGCCTGAAGCCTGCGCAGGCGCCACAATGCAACGTCCAGCCGAAGCAGGGGTACTAAAAGTCCACAGCAGCAACGCCGACAAGAATCAGTCTCAGCAAGGTGATCACTGATCGAGCAACAGCTCAAGGGAGGTTACCCCTGCCAAACGTGCAAGAAAAGACTGGTGCAGAGCGCGCACCCCCAGTGGCTGCTCAACGCCACAGCAAGTCAGAAGAGTACGCCCCACGCCCCTGGCGGTGAACGACTACCACCGCAAGGAGAAAGAGCAGGCACGGCCGGTGCCAGAAGAGGGTGCCCTAGCAAAGAAGAGCGCGCAGTCCGAGGCACGCGCCGCATGCACCCAGAAGCGCACCAGCACAGGTGCACGCCCAGGAGGAAGAGAGAATTCTCCAAAAGCAAAGAAGCACTGCTGGAATCAGCAAGGAGATCCTAAACATCTCCACAGCAGCAACAGTAATGGAGCCCGGAAGGGGCCAAACGCAGCACAGTGTCCTCCCTCACACTGTCTCATGCAGGAGTCGTCAGTGACCCAAGGCTGACGAGAGGAGAGTCGCACACCACAAGTGGCCAGCCGCCACCACCGCTCTCTACTGCCTGTGGAAGACATTCCCTGGAGAGGGAACACCCGGAGTAGGAGCTTCGCTCACCACTGCCCATGGAAGCCATTCCCAGGAGAGGGAACGCCCGGAGTAGGAGCGTCAAGAAGCTGCCTGAAGAAGGAGCACCCAAGATGAGCGGCTGCTCGCCATGCAGCTGAGAAGAGCGACGGAAGGTTCGCCTGAGTGGTCCGGAGACCATTGAAGTTCAACGGCCCCGTTGGCCATGTTAGAACATGGTGCATGTCATTGCACCCGAAGAAGAAGAGTGGAAATCGTGTCATCCAGAAGAGCTGGACAAACGCAGGTGCGTCAAAGACAACGAGAGGAGAATCACGAGGACTCGTAGCAACACAAGCCAAGAACACCTCCAAAGACACCAGACAGCCACCAAGGCAGACCGACGGACCTGGCGACAGCACCAAGGGAGAACCACACGTAAGACGCAGCACGCGCAAACTGCGTTGCTCCCGTCGCTTCACAGTGAGACCGTCCAGCCCGAGTGTCGGCAGTTGGAGTCGAGTGGCATCCCTGCTCCTGACCGCAAATGCCAGAGGTGCAAGACAAGATTCAGAAGAGGCAGTCACGTGCCTACGACGTCCATCCAGAAACTTCCTCTCCAAGTTAACCATCACCACCTGTTGTCCAGGCCCGATGGCAGCGACATCATCAGTGCCATGTGCATGGCACCGCCCTCAGCAAGAAACGTGGAAGTGTAACCGGAGGGTCTACACCAAGAATCGGACAACCAACTGAGGTCAGAAGAGGAAGTCGTGAGTGGCAGGGCCGGACGATGAAGAAAACCCAAGCTACAACAGGAGTGAGTCCTGATACAGCGACAGCAAAGGAAGAGGGGATAACCCGAGAAGGAACTGGCAACCGCACAGCGGGAGTCCGAGAGTAAGCCGCATAGCCTGCGCGAACCGAGTCTCAAGCCCTACGTTTCTCAGCGTGTTCATCACTCCTCCGTCATCAAAGTCCCAACAGCCCACGAAGTACAAGTACAAGAATGCAAGTGCCTCCCCAGAGAACATGGAGGTACCTGGCCACTCCCGGCCTCAGGTGATCGACTCCAGACTAGACGCCTGCATTCATCAAGGCAAGTCGTCACCCGCCATCATCCCGATTCACCACACGGCTGGCAATGCTACCACGCCAGTCCTCATCAAGTGCGTCTACCGACACCATCTCGAATACACATGGAGTGGAGTCCTACCCTATTGCCAAACTAGCCAACAAGGAAACTCAGAGGCTACCTGCTAACCTGGTCTGCACCTGAAATGCGGCAGCGAGAGCATGTCCTGACCAAGACCCATACACCCTTGAGGTTTGTGCGAGAGACTGGCCACTGGCTCATCGGTGGTTTGCAGCTGCCCCCAGCCGGCACACACGCAGCCCCATCGCAGCCTACCAGCAGTCCCGTGGCATGCCCGACGAAGGGCCTCCCCAGGCGGGAGAGTGGGAAGAGACATTGCCCCACCGACAGGTCACCGGGACAGCAAGACAGCCTCATAGAGACTTCAGGCAATACAGAGATAATCCAGTGAACTTTCACCAGGGACTCTCACCATGATCTTGACGCACCCAGTTAAATGAACGGTTATTAATCACCACATACCATCCTCAAGGTCAGCGAACGGAAGCCACCTGGGACCAAAGGGCATGCTTCCACCGGCACGTTGCTAGAAGTGCAGCGGACATCTCCAAGCAAGCGTTCATGTCCTGAGTCACACAGGTTAAATGATGAGTGCCCGCCGAGATCGTCCTGCTACAATCTGAGTCACCAGTCCTGGTCTGCTGTCTTCTGGATGCCTGACCCGAGAAATTGATGGACCCTGTGGTGTACATTTCATTGTTATTTCTCCCTACAGGTTGGACTAGGGAACCTTTGTTTTATTAAAATTTGGGAGGAATGTTATGTCCTGCGAGACACGTTCTAGTGTCTCGACAGGCTTAGAGTTTAGAGCCACTCCCCTATGGGAGTGGGCACACTTGCACCCCCACACGCATCCCTCACAGGCGTCACGAGTGACGTGAGCCTGCTAATAAAAGGGCCCGGGTGCACGTGCTCGTGGCCAGTTGAGTAACCAGGAATACTGTATCTGCGTCAATCATTCATTAGCATGTGGGCCTAGGGCCCACAACACAACAGTCACCAGGTTAAACAGGTGCATGAGCATGCCGATGTCCACTTCCACCATTCTTCGCGGCTGCCGCTGTAGTCAAACCCAATTACTGCTGGCGGTCACGCAGAAAGGTGGTGGTGAGGATTAAGCGTCGAGGCAAATGGCGCCTCTGCTAATTTCTAAATAGGAGTTTCACTGTTTTTATCAAACAACTCTTATTGATAATTCCGTGTCATTAGGAGATTGGCTTTATACGAGCCGTCAGTTTTTCCGGAGCCACTTCCGGCTTCAAGACGACAAGAATAACTATGGCTGAGAGATGAGGGATAAGTGTTGTCGAACAATCCATATCTATTCTGAAAGGAAAGATAATTGCACGATAATTCGAATGAAACACCTATCGACTCGATTAAGCAATGTCAAAAACGAATCAAGCGTCAGAAAACTGAGACTTTTTTACTAATGCTAAATGGTGACATGCCAGCCTCCCATCCTTCTCCACAGAAGTGACATCATTTCCGTTGCACTGCGTGTAACTTAACTGCCCAGAGGGGCAGATTGAAAAGCTCGGATAAAGCTAGGCTTTTTCAAACGTCTAAATACATGGTTATGGGCAAAAGGCACAGAGAGACATTTCAAAGTGAGTAATGCTGCAATCAGTACTTTCGTGTTTGTGGCAAAAGCGCATTTCTGAGCAAGGCAATTATTTGTTAAATTATAATCAAGACAATCAGATTGCTATCCAGACACATCATTAGCGCAATAAGAATGCTCTAATAATTCCCTTCATGGTTGCATTAAGCCATTTACTGTGGCATTTAGGACAACAACAAGGATAAATGTAATCAATGTAGCAAGTGCTTTTCCTTCCCTATGGTGACTCGGAATGACATTATTGAAATCTCGAAATGAAAATTGAATGTAGACAGTTTTACAGAGAGCATTTAGCACATACAAGGAATCACTTTTGATTACAAAAGGTCTGCCATGAAGGATTAACATGTCAATATTTTACAACTTTAATGTCATAAATAGAGATTTCACTTGCCTCCCATTTTAAATGTATTATATTTATTCTAAATGTACATACTGATGATAGAGAATATGTTGTATTTTTTACATTGGCTCCGTGATGGAAAGCATGATATTCTTTGAATTTTGCACTGTGGGTCAAGTCACTAGCAAACTGGCTTTGTGCTTAGCTTTGTGGCGGCTATGCTGCTACTGTGATGAGTGGTGCGACCGAGGTATGTAAGACTGAAGCTCTGCAGAAAAATAAGCTTATAAATCGTGCTCCCAGCTCTCAAAGGGGGCAACATGAGAACCTGGCACATAAACTAAGCATTTTTAGATATTCCAAAACAACAAAATCAAGGAAAGCACTTGAGAAAGCAAGACACTGCCTCTTCAAAACTGCCCAACAGCGGGGTGTGGCAACAGAGAGAGTGGAGGAACTCATAAGCCTATGCGGGAACAGGTGAGCACTTGCCCACTTTTGACTGAGGCATGTGTTGTATCTGAATGCATCCTCCTCTGTGTTCCAAGTCCCTGCTGCTCATCCAGTGTGTGAGGTCATCTAGAATGTAGAGAGTGTTTGTGGGATTGGAGTATCAGTTGGCGCTATGGGCTGAGACGCAGGAGGCTGCTCCTGGTAGGGCTTACCTAACAGCTTACTTAAGGGCTTAGCTATCTCCTTAACTATTGGAAACTAAGATCTAGTAAACTTTCTTATAATCTACACTACGGCCTCTGAACATTGACTACAACAGCATGGCATTGCAGGCTGAACTGAATTTGATTGCCACTTGGCATGGATGCGATCAGGGTTTCAAGCATTTTCTGAGAGCAGGGCAGAATATATCTGGGCCCAAAAGGGAGAAAAATAATAGGCTGAAGTGCATGAAAGAAAGGGAGGATCTGATCAAATGACAGGAGGAAGCAGAAAATACACAAAGTCCTCACATTTCAATAGCTAGCGGAGGAAGACCAATGATCAAATGAGTGGTACACCTCTTTGGGGCCTTGAAGGGTAATTCCTAAACGGCTAATTGGCAAGGGCAGAAAATAAAGCAAGGAGATGTCTGGAAAAAGAATGGAAAATAGTAGAAATGATTCACAAGTGGAATCTTGTCAGGCAGCTTGTCTTTAAATATGATAATTTAGCAAGCAAAAACTCAAACAAGAATGCTCAAGGAAAGCCTATGAAGGGTGAATGTGAGTGCTGTTGCGCTTAACCTAATTGGCAAGATCTAACGTTTGCCTCTTGTAGACTTCTCACCAAATCTCAGCAAGAGCACTGAATAAATGGCAAGGGTGACAAGTGAACACCATGGAGACATCTGACATAAAGGAAGACCAGGGAAACTGATTCAAGCACATAGATGCAAAAAGGCAACTATGATGCATGGATCCTGTAGCCCAAGAAAAAGCAAGAATTATAAAGTCAGTAGGCCTGGCATTGGCAGCTGAATCTTTTGGCTTTGCTAATGCCTATTTTGTTTGTGAATGGTTTTTGTATGAATGCATGCATTATAGGAAATCAAGCATATGAATTCTCACTTAGCCCCAGTAGTTCCTGACACTAAAGGTGTCTAATTATTGTACAGATGTTCATATTGTGCAAAAGAAGAATTCTGACATTCAAAATCAAGAAAGCCAATGACTGAAGACGGCTGAACCTTTGCCACATGTATACTGGAAATGACATTACAGAAAACCAATGGTTTAAGGGGGCTCACTGAAAGCCACTGTAAGTATGTGTAGAATATATTTTTTCATTAAAAACAATACATCTTGGCTGATGCCAGACCTAAGGAGGTGACCTCAAATTGGATCACTAGTGAAAGATTTGTTCCTGAAAATTTCCCACCTTTTGTGTATTTGATGTAAAGCCTAAAGTGGCCAATGATATGTCCAGACGTGGGACCTTTATTCCCTCTGACACTGGAACCAAGCTGCACCCGACTGAAGAGGACCAATGAGACAGAAACCAGTTTGGGGTTGCTTGTGTTCTGGTTCGGGGAGAACCAGGCTTGGCAGTCCAGGCTGGACTACTCCTATTGAAGAAGGACCAAGACTGATTTGCATGTGGCTGGGTCTAATCTGAGTAAGTGTGGTGGGAAAAGGAACAATGGTTGGAATTCTACCAAGAGTGATTTCCAAGAGTTAGACTTATTGCGAGCATTCCTCCCATCACCTTTTGTGTGTTTGATGTAACCCTGAAATGGCCAAGGTATGCCCAGACATAGGCCCATTGATCACTGTGCCACTGGAACCAAGCTACACAGATTAAAGAGGCCCAATGAGGCCTAAATTGGGTTGCTTGAGTTATGGTTCAGAGAGGACCTGGCTTGACAGTTCAGGCTGGACTGTTCCTATTGGAACTTGACCAAGACTGATTTGCATATGGCTAGGTCTCATCTGAGGTGGCAATGGGGGGTAAAAGAATGATGGGTTGGAATTTTACCCCAGCGAACGACAGGGGTTAGCCGTATTATAAGCATTCTTTCCATCACCTTTTGTGTGTGTGGTACTACAAACCTAGTAGCACACAGATATTAGGGGCTCGCTCCTCTGTATGAAGTACAGCCAGGATGACAATGAAAACAGAAGGAGAAGAAGCAACATCAGAACATTGTACGTGCATCTAGAACAATTAGCACATCTCTGAAAAAGATCACATTTTCCATCAAGGTTGATACTGTTCCATGTCTAGGCCTCAGAACAAAGAACACCTTTCTAATTGATGCCTGGAAATCATAAATTGCTATGTTGTGTTACTTTTCCCTAGGAAGGCATTCTATGGACATTGTGTGGGTGTTCCCATGCAACTACTATGGATTTGGACGCATCCTCAGATTTACAAGAACTTGTAAACCAGGGCATGTGCTAAAAACCGACACCTTCCCAGGGGAGGCGTAACGAGGAGTAGTATCTGTATTTCGCCTCGTTTCTTCCTCTTTCTATGTGTGCTGCTTTGTGCAGTACACATAAAAGAGGGATGTGCCTCCCATGATTCCTGCACAAAAACAATCCTGCATGCAACACGGGCACCCTTGCACATAGGCACCCTTGCACAATGGTGCAAGGGTGCCTGCATTAGTGATAGGCTGCCAAAAGAGTGCCAGCACAAGGGAAAGGATAGGAATGCGCCATATTGACTTCAATATGGCTCATTCCTGCCCTTTCTCTGTCACGCAGTGCAGCACAGCAAGGTGACTTGCTACACTGCATGGCACTGCATGACTTCCTCATAAATGAGGCCCTCAGGGGCTTATTTACAAGCCCCTTGCGCCACCGGTGCGCCACTTTTCCCCATGTTAAATGTGATGCACCGGCGGCGCAAAGGGCTTGTAAAAAAGCCCCTTCGTTTTTAGGAAAGCACATTATTGCAAAGTGTAACCATATCAGGATTTCAGAAGTATGACAGAAGCTCATTGTCCATTTCATTTGATCCCCTGATTGCCTTGCTGATTGCTGATTCTAAATTATATATATAAAATTTGCCACTAAGGGCCTCATTACAAGTGACCCGCTGTCCTGTCCTTTAATTATTGCACAGAATAAAATCTGACACCATGGTTTTCGTATTGTATTGTGTGCGATATCAGCTATTACAAATAAATACATGCAAACAACATACATTTTTGAGAGACTGCCATGATTATGAAATTGTACGGATTCTCGCAGATTTGATGCCATGCATAACCTGGATAATATTGAGGCACTACAATCAGCACAAAATAAGACACTTGTGTCAAAGTCAGCAACAACTGACAGCCACATTTCAGAATCAGAGGGGATACAATAGCCCACTGCTTCTTTAGACAAATATTGTATGTTGAGAAAAGGATGAATAATCGTAAAGGAGAGTGCCAGAGGACAAGAGGATAGTTTGAAACAAGCAAAGAAAAAAAATATGTGAAGGAAAGAGAGCGTGTATGGAACACGAGCCCTAGTGAGAAAGGACAAGAAGGGCGAAAGAGCTTAGCAGTAATTGATGGTGAGATGGCTAACAATACTATCATTAATCTGTCTACAACAGCACTAACAGAGGATGAGAAATCAGTCTTGTGTTTGGTTTCTCCTCTTGTCCCATGGTAGGTTTCATCTACGTAGACACTTGCATAGATCCAGGTCAGGGAAGACCACCGTGAGTATCCGGAGCATGTGGGGGGTGAGGGTCCGTCGTCCACCCCTTTTGCGAGGAGGTGACAGCTTCAGCTGGACACTAGCAATCCTCCGGGTCCAGCCACCTTTTCTGGCAGTGGCGGATGTGGCGTTTGAAGACCCCCACAGAGCTCACAGCCCGGACGATGGTCAACCAAATTTCCTGCTTCTGATGGGCGTCGACCTGTAAGGATGACATAGTGACACACCATTACTACACATGCAACATGTTTGTTCATCAGACACGTGGACATATAGGTCATTGGTAGTAGGGCAGAAGATGTATTAAGGAAGTTCAAGTATCAGCAGGGGCAGTTGTCCTGTGTGTAAGCCTGCCTTCACAACATGAGTACAGTGCATGAGACGAAATAGCACAGGATACACTTTTAGTTCACTGTCCCTGTCCAGTACATGATTCTACACACTGTGAGAATTACAATGACTATGTGTGCATGCATGTCCTTGGTGATCAGAATGCTAGTAGTGCCTGTTAGGAAACATGGTGTACTGAGAAGTCAGTGCAATCAACACTCACCTGCTCCCCTGGTTTCCCATACAGTTTGCTGTACTGTGGAAGGAGGCTGTCCAGCAGGGCCTGGTTTTCCTCCTCTGTGAAAGCTGGGGCCCTCTCCATAGTACTTGTCATTGCAGACTCCAGAGGATGCAGAGACAGCAGCAGTAGTAGGTTGTGATGTAGGCAAGTAGCATGTAGTGCAGGCAAGTGAAGTCTCTTGGGAACAGACAGCCTTATATCTGTGCTGCAGAGGCGGATTCTGTTCCATGGGTCAAAAGAGATAGGTCAGAGACGTTCGCATTATCCGAATTTGTCCAATCCATCACATTGCACGCCTCGGACACGCCTACCGCGTCCTTCAATTTTTCTGCATCATGCCACTATAGATTTGGATACATTGTTGTTGTTGCCCAACCGAATTTGTGTGCACGCGATTCGTACATGCTGCTAAAACACATCTGTCCCCATGACGACCAATATCCAATGTATGCGTCCGGCTTGGTCTTGCAGTGTACGCCGCGTCTTTTGAATAGTCACCCGCGTCTGTCCCACAGAAGGCCAATATCCAATGTATGCGTCTGGCTAGGTCTTGCAGTGTACGCCGCGTCTTTTGAATAGTCACCCGCGTCTGTCCCCCAGAAGGCCAATATCCAATGTATGCATCCGGCTTGGTCTTGCAGTGTATGCCGCGTCTTTTGAATAGTCACCCGCGTCTGTCCCACAGAAGGCCAATATCCAATATATGCATCCGGCTTGGTCTTGCAGTGTACGCCGCGTCTTTTGCATAGTCACCCGTGTCTGTCCCACAGAAGGCCAATATCCAATGTATGCGTCCGACTTGGTCTTGCAGTGTACGCCGCGTCTTTTGAATAGTCACCCGCGTCTGTCACCATTACGGAAAACAGCCAAAGGATGCCATCCACACTATTTTGGCTGAGCCTCAGGTGCTCTACACCAATCAATAAACCTGTCACACAGTATAGGAAACCACATTTCCTGCTTCATTACATGTGTGGGTACATAGCTTCACATGTCAGATTGGACAGAGCTCTTTGTAGCACACATTCCCATGATGAGCCATGTTTCATGGGGACAAAATCCATTGTGTGTGATGCACATCACAACCGTTGGTGATCGTCTGCTTTTTACCACATTCCCTAATCACTATTACTGATATAAGAATTAGAACTAGTGCTGTGTGCTAAATAATAATGTCAGACTTTACATGTCCACCTCTAATTAACCCTCCCGGTGGTTACATGCATTCACTTCCGGGTCAAATCGGACCTTTGCATTACTTAAGATGGCGGCGTTTCTTACTCACTGTCACACCGCAGGAGCGTTGTGTGTACGGATTTATCCCGGGACCTAACTTATACATCTCGAGTAAGTCATCTTTGCACTATTGCTTTGCTCTCTGTCCCTTCTTGACCTTGGCTCTGCTGTGCCAGCCTAATTAGCAAGCTCCGCTCGAGCAATCACATAGCTATATTTGTTTTGCGTGTTTTAAAAGTATGCTCCGGTTTCTTTCTGTAAGATATATTTTAATCTCTTACAAACGCGGATATGCACCTTACCTGAGAATGTGGCCCCTTTTTGCTAAACAAGTGCAGACTACGCAGTCCTCATCTCCTATTAGAACGAAATTTGCGCTGCATTTAGCAACGTATACACTCCATCTTGCCACTAGCCTTCTGTTTTGCTTTCCCCTCTGCCCTCCTTTCCTACGAGGCACTCCTGTTGCAGCAAAGCACAAAAACATTTTTTTGTTATTAATGTGTAATGTTGTTTTGCAATCACAGTTGTACCCGTTTATGGACTCTATGTTGAATTGATTACTACACATTGACTTTGCATCTTTTATACATTTGAGGCATTCCACTGTTCATGATTCTGAACTTGCCTCAAAAAATGCTTGTGTAATGTTGTCTTGTAATCATAGCTGTACTTGCATATGGACTCTATGTTGAATGGATGACTGCATATAGACTTTGCATCTCTTATACATTTGTGGTAATCTACTGTTCATGACTTTGAACTTGCTTTAAAAAATGTGTGTTTCCTCCAGATCTTGGATGTTTTTAAACATTACCCTGAAGCAAATTGGAATGTATTCAACTTTCGTCAGACTTTATGATTTTTGAACATAATGATTAGGTACTGTAGCTCATCACCTTTCTAAGGCAATTCTTTCATATGGCATGCCTTGATTCTGCATGAATCCACTTAAGACTGCACGTGAAGCTTTCTTGTATATAACATCACTCATGAAATCAATAGAATGAGGCCCTTACTTTCTCACCTAAATCACTATTCCTAGCCCTATGGCAATTCAATGCTCTGTCGACATCTAGGATAAATAATGTTGGAGACATGCTCTTGCCAGCACTTTATTTCGTTTTTCATTTTCTTTTCTCTTATCTCTCACAGCTTATGTAAAAATAGTATTTGGTCTGTCTCTTTCCACTCTCTTTTCACATATGCTCTTTTAAAGCAATCTTTTGCTTTTTTACTAGGCATTAATAAAATAAACAAATATTTTATATACGCTAATTTTTATCTTCTTCACCTGCACACTAAGTTGGTGTCTTCCTCTGGGGTCCGTTTATTTTGTCACACTCAGTATTTATTGTATCTCTCTTTCTTCACAGCCTTGAGAAAGCCCTGGCTCAACTTGTCACATAGGGTGAAACACGTGTCGGCTGTTCCTTTTCTTAAAAACTTTCCATAAAATAAGTTAAAAAAGAGTGAAATGGATCTATAAAGAAGTGAATGAAAATAAAATAACTACTTTCACTCAAACCAACTTGGATTATTGTGCTGTGTCACAAAAAGGAATCACCCTATTGGCTAAAACAGACCCTTTTGAAGGGAGGAACATATGCTTACACCCTTACTCCTACTTGTTAATACGAGGCTGGAAAGGCCCAGAGCCTCGAGCAAAGTTCCTCTAGCACTTTTAGGAATCCATATCCAGAACCAGGATCTCTGGACCGTTCGTTTTCCTTTGAACCACAACTGTGAGTGACAACTTTGCAGATCACCACCCTAGGCATTGACACAGTTCCAGGGGCCCATTGTGTGATCACATGTTACATATACACCCTGAATTACAGCTGTAATGTACTGTGTGTTACAAAGTGTTCCTGAGCTACTATTGTGGGGTTAATCCAGAGTATTTGCGTATTGTGCTACGCACATAATTCTTTTTGCATGTTGTAGATGTAAATCGTTTCACACATCCATCTGTATTTGGCATGTGAGTTGCTGTTGTGTCTGTGTGTCACAGACATACATGTTTGCCATGCAAACAAATTTGGGAGCACATCATGGGTGTTTCATGGGTGTGATGGTACGCGTACGTCAGACGTTACATAATGACAGTGTCCATGTGGCATTACAAGATCCCTGTGTGTGGACCTTACAAACACCTGTCATTTGGACAACACATCTATCTTCACTAGTCACTGAGGTGTGTGTTTGGTATGTGACATTTGTTCAGATGTACTGTGACAGACCCCATAGATTGTTCACAGCACAGCATCGCACTTGTTGTTTAACCATCAGGAGCTGAAATGTTCGGCGAGGGGCACATAGCTGGCATATGTGTCCATGTTCAACAGCACACACCTGACTTCATTGAGTCTTGCTATGATGTAGCATGTGATATTTTGCATGCTCATTGCCACATATGAAAGGGAAATGATAATCTTTCTTTGCTCACCTATGTACCGCAGGAGCCCAGCTGTCCACAGACCCTTCCCAGACCTAGAAACCATGGCTGAACGTGACAGCATCCGACGTTACCACTTCACCAGACCACTAATTGAGAGCAGTTGGCCCCACATTTGCAACCTGGACGGCCATATCCATCAGCGCTGACCCCCAAGGTGAAGGTGGCAGCCCTACATTTCTTTGCCATGGGAACTTTCCAGTACACTGTGGCTACTGCTGGTGGGATGTCACAGACAATGTTTAGCCGTGTGCTCCGTGATGTTTTGAGGGAATGTTGAATTTGCTGAACCGGTACATCAAATTCCCAACACCACGACAATTTGCTGACATCAAGAGTGACTTTTATGCTCTGGGAAGGATGCCACATGTCATTGGCTCCATAGATGGTACACATGTGGCTTTGGTACCACCACAAGAAAATGAACAGACATACAGGAACCGTAAGCATTTTCACTCCATCAATGCCCTTGTGGTATGTCTGCCTGACATGACAATCTCACATGTCTGTGCACGGTTCCCCGGATCCGCACACGATGCATACATCATGAGGAATAGTAGGATCCCATAGATGATGTCACAGCTGCAAAATCAGTGTGCCTGGCTTGTTGGTGTGTAATGTCTGTTTACCTTATGTGCTTTTTGTATCTCGGATTTTACCCTCTTTTCAGACCCATGATATGTTTGTTTGTATGTAGGTGACTCCGGATACCCCAACATGCTGTGGTTGCTGACACCACTCAGGAACCCTGTTACCCCTGCTGAGATACATTTTAATGAGGCACATGGGCGGACCAGGCGAGTGATAGAGAGGACATTTGGACTACTGAAAAGCAGATTTCGCTGCCTGGACCGGACAGGAGGAGCCCTACAATATGCACCAGAAAAGGTGTGTAGGATCATCATTGTGTGTTGCGTGCTACACAATCTGGCAGTGAGGGAAGAGCTACCTCTCATCCAAGATGATGACGACCAGCAGCCTCCAGCAGGGGAGGATCCAGCCCTGGGTCATGTTGCCAGTGATGATGAGGTTGAGGGGATGTTCGGACACAGCTCATCAACAACTTTTTCTCATGATTGTGAGTATACAGTGATGAGTTGTCTAAGCTTTTTCTTTGCCTGATATGTGTATGGAGTGAAATGTCTCTGCATACGTGTGGCTGCATGCTACTTGACATGATCCTTGCAGGTATGTGTCCGTTGAGTAAGTATGGTCACCATTGCAGTGTTGACATGAGTCCTAGGTTGTTTTCACGAATCATGAGACTTGTGTGTGGAATGTCTATTGGAGATGTATGCAGTTATTTTTGTATTTCAAGACCGTTGTATGTCTGTCCTTCACAGGGTCCTTTGGCTGTTGTCTGGTGACATGTTTCCTCCAAAACACACAATGCTGTTACAGAGTGCAACTTTTCTTGGAAACAGGAAGCGGTGCCACACACCCAAGTACTGACATTTCTGACCCTCTTGGTTACTTTGTGCTCATTGTCACGTGAGGTTACCTTACATCTGTTGTGAAGGCAACATGTTGTGATTGTGTAATAAACCTGTGCTCCACATTGGAGTGTGCCTCGTCTGTATACACACATCCAACATTCATTTGCATATTGTACCTGTGGCCTGATTGCCACTTCCTCAGAATGAGTTTAATGTATGTGCATTTCAGTGTCTTTTCAGTTCACTATAGTGGAGGCAATGTGTATGTGTGCCATGGGAATTTTGTGTTGTGTTGACCTTGTAGTGTGTATCTCTCATATGTGTCACATCACCATGACTCACAAGATTGTGTTTTAATTGCTGTAGTTGTTTTCCTGCACAGTCTTTGTTTAGCAGGTCATCATCTCTATGTCACAAACCAAGTTTAATTCACGAAAGAGGCAAGTATTGTGTGATTATGATTTAATTTAGATGCATGTGTGAAATAGTACACATAATTGATAGTGCTGTACAGTGTGATAGAAATCCAAAGTTCACAGAGGAGTTATTAGTGTTAGTAGATGAAATTTTCAGAGCCAAGTCCACAGTCATTTGATTCATTGTTCCAACTTAGACCCTCCATCAGATGTGGGAGAGTTCAGTGACAGTCAACAAGGTGAATGCTTTGCACACAATGGAGGATATCAGGAGCAGGTGTTCACTTCCTGGGGGGTATGCATGGCCATCTGTCTCTCACTTGTCCTTTTTCGGACGACCCCTCTTCTTCTTTTGAGGGGGACCCTCAGGTGCAGGCTGCTGCGGTGCCGGGGACTGTCCGCCAGAGTCCTCATCCCTCCCTGTGGCAGTTGCAGATGTTGTGGCAACAGATGTAGTGGGCACACAGGGAGGTGTGGTCATGTTGTCAGCAATCTGGCGGAGGCATGTGAGTATGTCCCTGTGCACCGCAGTGAGGTCATCCATTTTATCCATTTTGGACTCCATCCTAGACATGTGGGTCTCCACCCTGGACATGTGGGAGTCCAATTTGGAATGATGGGTACCCTGCTGTTATTGCATGTCCTTGAGGATCCCCACTACCTGGCCAAAGTCTCCGGTGCATTCTCTGTAAGCATTTATGATGCGTCCTAACTGTGGGTCATCTTGCGCAGCAGCACCATCTTCAGGACGTGACCTCACCCTGCGCACCCTCACACTACCCCTACCCACATGAGCAGGACCTGCCGTTGCAGACACAGACAACACTTAGCCTCCTTCACTGTTGACACTGGTGTTGTTATCCACCAACTCCAGAGTGCCCTGTGTAGCTGTGCCGTCTGTGTTTTCTTGCCTTGGTCTGTCCGTGTTGGTAGAGGTCATCTGGGTGTTGGCAGATGTAGCAGGAGTGGTAGCAGGGGGTGCTGAAGTTACAGCTGCTGGTGCTGCATGCTGATCCACACCGGAGGGGCCAGGTCGTTCATCGTCGTCCGAAGAGGACTGAGAGACATCCACACTGGAGAGCTCAGGGTCAACCAGAGTCTGGGACTGGGATTCTTGTTCTGTTCCTGCAGTGTCCCCAGCAGGCCCTGTGGGTAGGAGAAACACACAATGTATGTTGTGGTTTTGCACACATCAACGGATCACACACATTACAGTTGCTATTGTACTTCATGATGAGTGTATGTACATTGCATTGTCCTCAATTGTCACAGGCCTATATTGGTTAAGAACATTGTAATTACAACCTGAAGAGTTTTGATGAGCACGTAGAGCTTTGTGCATGAACAGCTCATGTATTGATTCATTGACTGTACATAGCCTTTGAAACTCAAGTGCCAACCTGTGCCTGACACAGGTACGTTGTTCTTTTCAACATTTGTGCTTTAACAATGACATACGTGCACTTCCTCTTACGATGTGTTACAAGATTTGTGCATGTGTGCTTGCATTTGTGCATGTCTTTTTGAGTCACATTGGTGTGTCTAACGACATAGTCACAGTCCGGTATGTATGTGATCAATTGAGATATACTATTTTGTTATATGTGTTCCTAGTTCTCAGCTCATTGCACACATGTGATTGTGTTACCGTAGCAAATGATGTTGCTGCTGAGCTTTGTACGTGATAACGTCATTTATCTTGTCAATGTCCTCCATGGAAAGATGAGTTGACCAAGGCTGCTTTCTTGCTTTTCCATGCTCATAACAGTGAGGTCCAGAGGTTTGTGTGTTTGAGTTATGCTGCTGTAAGTTGTACGCCTCCTCCAACCCAGTCCAGATTACTCCTTGTGTTGAAAGTGTCAATGACAGTGAGGGGAGTGTTGTGTCAAGGATGCTGATGTAGGAGTTGAAAGCCGCTCACAACAGCGCTTTGTGTAAATGACACCATGCAACAGTGTCAGCTATCTTTCTGTGGCCATTCCATTCACTGTCAGGTATCCCTTGTCAATGATGTATATGTAGCTTCGTGTGTGTGTATTGATATGTGCTTTGTCTGCATCTCACCACTTGTCCTGTACTCCACACAACTTCACAGCCAGCCCAGGGAGCACCCCTGGGACAATGCATCCCCAGACAGTGAGTGGAAATATACAGTTAAGATGGCTGAGAGTGTGAACGTGTGTGAGAGGGCCAGTACCTAGGTGTGACTTGTGGCCAATTCATACATCAGGCCCATGTGTCAGCCATCTTGCCAGGGCATTAACTTTCACTGTCATGGAGTGACTGGTCCCAAGAGTGCTATTTGTTCTGGCTGAGAGGGTGTGTGTAGAGCGGGCCTTGATAGCAGTTGGAGTCATTGCAGAACCTCCTCCTCCCCCAGAGCCCAGATAATCCCCCATGAACCATGCTTCCATTACAGGGAGTCAAAGTTTACGTTCAGGATGTCAGCCAGTGGTGTCCTGGTGTTTGCTTTAGCACAACTCCCAACAGGGCCTTGTGCTCCCTACACCAGTGCCCAGAGTCAGCCAACTTGGCAGTTCTTTTCCACTCCCTGTGAGATGAGCATGGTTCAAGGTGGGCTTGATGGGCCATGTGGGAGGAGCACTATTGGCTGTGACGACTCCCATCATGCTTTTGGCTACACCCACCTTCCCAACAAACCCAACCTTCCTTCCTGTGAATCCGATTTCCTGGGAGTGAATGTGTGCAAAAAAGATGGCTGCTGCATGTGACTGGTGTTTGGATCCCATCGCCTTTCTGTGAGTCAGTGCTAAGTTTTGAAATATTTGTAAATGGTGAGATTTCCTGTTACATTGCAGGTATGTTGTTAGTTACAATCTGAATTTAAACACAGATCCCACCATGGACTAGTGCTCCTCACACCAGGGCCCAGTGTCAGGCATCTTGGAAGTAGATTTACCTTGAGTCTCAGGTTGGGCATAGTCCCAGGTGTGGTGTTTGGTGTTGGTGGGAGGGGTGTGTGTGTGACACGGCCTGCTGGTAGATGTGGTCAGAGCTAGCAATCCTCCTCCCACCCAGACCAAATAGGCCACCATGAACCATGCTTCCATGACAGTGATTAAAAGATTATGTTCAAGATGTCTGACAGTGGTGGCCTGGTGTTTGTTTGTGCACAACTCCCAACAGGGCCTTGTGCTCCCTACACCAAAGCCCAGTGTCAGCCATCTTGGCAGTACTTTGCCACTCCCTGGGAGATGGGCATAGTTCAAGGTGGGCTTGATGGGCCATGTGGGGGGAGGATTGTTAGCTGTGACTGCGACTCCCATCATGCTTTAGGCTACACCCACCTTCCCAGCAAAGCCATCCTTCCTTCCTGTGACTCTGCTTCCCTGGTAGTGAATGTGTGGCAACAAGATGGCTGCTGGATGTGACTGGTGTTTGGGTCACATTGCCTTGCTGTGGGTTGGTGCTAAGTTAGTACATTTTTGTGAATGGTGAGCTTCCCACTTACATTGCAGGTATGTTGTTAGTAAACATCACTTTTTGAACACATATCCCAGCATGGACTTGTGCTCCCCACACCAGAGCCCAGTGTGAGGCATCTTTGTAGGAGATTTTACTTAACTCTCAAGGAGTGCATAGTCCCAGGTGTGTTGTTTGGAGTTGGTGGAAGGGGTGTGTGTGTGACAGGGCCTGCTGATAGATGTAGTCAGAGCTAGCACTCCTCCTCCCCCCAGACCAGATAGGCCACCATGAACCATGCTTCCATTACAGGGAGTCAAAGTTTATGTTCAGGATGTCAGGCAGGGGTGACCTGTTGTTTGTTTGAGCACAACTCCCAACAGGGCCTTGTGCTCACTACACCAGTGCCCAGAGTCAGCCATCTTGGCAGTTCTTTTCCACTCCCTGTGAAATGATCATGGTTCAAGGTGGGCTTGATGGGCCATGTGGGAAGAGGACTGTTGGCTGTGACTACGACTCCCATCATGCTTTTGGCTACACCCACCTTCCCAGTAAACCCAATCTTCCTTCCTGTGAATCAGCTTCCCTGTGAGGTAGTGTAACAGTGCTGGCAAGGTGGCTGACAGTGTTTGTTGGTGTTTTGAGGCCAAAGCCTTGCTGTATTTGTTAGTAAGTTTGTACATGTTATGACATAGTTACATATTACTCTGAGATTGCAGGTATTGTGTTTATCTAACTGGCATACACATCACAGGATAATTAGCTTTTGGTTGATATGGCTTTGCTAACAGTGATTGGTTTCACTGTCCCCTTGACAGTGATGTCTGTGTGTGTGTATTGCCTCACAATATTGGCTAGTTGGTTATGTACTCACCAGGCTCTGGTATTCCTGTTAATCCATGGATGCTTTCCGGTGGAAGGATGGCCCGCACCTTCTCCTCCCAGGAAGTGAAGTGCGTAGGTTTTGCAGGAGGGCCACCGCCGGTCCGCTGGCTCAGGGCACGGTCTCTGCCAATCAGCTTCTTGACCCTCCTTCGCACATCATAGTACCTGTTCCTGATATCCTCCATTGTGCACAGGCAAGGTGCTTGTGCGTTCACCTTGTTGACAATCCTCTCCCACATCTTTCTTTTCTGGGACATGGGGGTCTGTTGGACCAATGTGCCAAATAACTGTGGCTCTACTCTGAGAATTTCATCTGCCATGATTTCCAACTCACTATCTGTGAACTTTGGATTCTTCTTTGGGGGCATGGTGATGGGTGGTGGTGAGTGTGAAAGTGAGGGTGAGTGAGTATAAGTTAAGCTGGGTGTTTGTGAGTGTGCTTTTTGAGAGGTGCTAGTGGTGTAAAGGTTGTGTGGTGGGTGAGTTGTGAGTGTATATCTCAGTGCAGTGTAGTGGTGTTCTCTGCTGGCAGGTCTGTTGAATTTGCAAAGGATCATGGTAAGGATTTTGGCCCTTTATGTAGGTTGAGTTGTGGGTGTGTCTTAGATAATTTCTTTTTTTTCTGCCTTTGACAATGCTTGTTTGGTTTTTTCTGTCTTTTTCTGTTTGATTTAGTTGAGCATGACGGAGACGTTCAGTTGACTGCGACGGATGCCTTTAGCAGCATTTGCGGGATAGTCCAAGTCTGTCCCACTCACGTTATGCTATGTTGCAGCATCCGCGTACGAGTCAGTCGCGTCGGGCTCTTTTACGGCCGAGTCACTGGTTTCCGTACGTGTCGGTCGTACGTATTGTGCTCCGTGCGAGTCGGTTGTATTTCACACGCATTGCATCATACTACGCCGGACGTACAGCACGTGTACGTGTCGGTCGGAATACAGTCCCGGTCCATGTCGGTCAGAACGGTTTCCGACCGGGATCGGAATTGGCCCCTATATGTTTGACAATAAAGAAACATATCAATTAAAATATTACATGTCTCATTATTTATTTATTAATTTTTTAATGTTTGAATTTGAATTAAAATATGTAATTTAAATAAATGTACTTTATAAAATATATATGTCTTTCTAACATATATATAATAATTTATTTTTTATGAATT
This sequence comes from Calotriton arnoldi, assembly GCA_963921515.1. NCBI lineage: Eukaryota > Metazoa > Chordata > Amphibia > Caudata > Salamandridae > Calotriton > Calotriton arnoldi. The sequence goes on along the minus strand of CAWUFW010022793.1, from coordinate 2,533 downwards.
CAACATGTTATTATTTATACACATGCCCACTATACACTACATTAATTATTTTAATTTTCAAATCTATCAACATATATAATTTACTACTCTCACTCCAATTTATATTAAGTCAAGGAAGGTGCTGGACACTAAACATATATAATTTACTATTCCCACTCCAGTTAGTATAAAATCAGGGAAGTTGCTGGACACTAAACATATATAATTTACTATTCCCACTCCAGTTAGTATTAACTCAGGGAAGGTGCTGGACACTAAACATATATAATTTACTATTCCCACTCCAGTTAGTATTAAATCAGGGAAGTTGCTGGACACTAAACATATATAATTTACTATTCCCACTCCAGTTAGTATTAACTCTGGGAACGTGCTGGACACTAAACATATATAATTTACTATTCCCACTCCAGTTAGTATTAAATCAGGGAAGGTGCTGGACACTAAACATATATAATTTACTATTCCCACTCCAGTTATTATTAAATCAGGGAAGATGCTGGACTCTAAACATATTTAATTTACTATTCCCACTCCAATTACTATTACATCAGGGTAGATGCTGGACACTAAACATATATAATTTACTATTCCCACTCCAGTTATTATTAAATCAGGGAAGATGCTGGACTCTAAACATATTTAATTTACTATTCCCACTCCAATTACTATTACATCAGGGTAGATGCTGGACACTAAACATATGTAATTTACTATTCCCACTCCAGTTAGTATTAAATCAGGGAAGGTGCTGGATATTAAACATATATAATTTACTATTCCCACTCCAGTTATTATTAAATAAGGGAAGGTGCTGGACACTAAACATATATAATTTACTATTCCCACTCCAATTGGTATTAAATCAGGGAAGGTGTTGAACACTAAACATGTATAATTTACTATTCCCACTCCAATTAGTATTAAATCAGGGAAGGTGCTGGACACTAAACATATATAATTTACTATTCCCACTCCAGTTAGTATTAAATCAGGGAAGGTGCTGCATATTAAACATATATAATTTACTATTTCCACTCCAGTTAGTATTAAATAAGGGAAGGTGCTGGACTCTAAACATATTTAATTTACTATTCCCACTCCAATTACTATAAAATCAGGGAAGGTGCTGGACACTAAAAATATACAATTTACTTTTCCCACTCCAGTTAGTATTAAATCAGGGAAGGTGCTGGACACTAAACATATATAATTTACTATTTCCACTCCAGTTAGTATTAAATCATGGAAATTGCTGGACACTAAACATATAAAATTTACTGTTCCCACTCCAGTTAGTATTAAATCATGGAAAGTGCTGGACATTAAACATATATAATTTACTATTCCCACTCCAGTTAGTATTAAATAAGGGAAGGTGCTGGACTCTAAACATATTTAATTTACTATTCCCACTCCAATTACTATTACATCAGGGAAGGTGCTGGACACTAAACATATATAATTTACTATTCCCACTTCAATTAGTATTAAATCAGGGAAGGTGTTGAACAGTAAACATATATAATTGACTGTTCCCACTCCAATTAGTATTAAATCAGGGAAGGTGCTGGACACTAAACATATATAATTTACTATTCCCACTCCAGTTATTATTAAATCAGGGAAGGTGCTGGACACTAAACATATATAATTTACTATTCCCACTCCAATTAGTATTAAATCAGGGAAGGTGTTGAACACTAAACATATATAATTGACTATTCCCACTCCAATTAGTATTAAATCAGGGAAGGTGCTGGACATAAAACATATATAATTTACTATTCCCACTCCAAACAATCTTAAATCTGAAAATGTGCTTGACACTAAACATATTTATTTTTATAATCACAATTACATAATCTTACAATTCTTTAAATATGTTATTCAATATTAATTGTAAAAATCATATTCATAAAAACTAAAAGCAAAAAAAATTAGAATTATGATACATTTTTTACAATCTTTTACATTTAACTATTAATTTTTACTTATTATAAAACATAATTCATATTTTTATTAAAAATGTATTCAAATTTATAATTTATTTTTTAATAATTATAAATTATTATAAATTATTAATTCTTATTTCCAATTTCACATATATAAGTAACATTAAAAATTATTTTTTCATAATTATTAAAAATTGTACCATTTTTAAATTTTAAATGTATACATTTTAATATAAAAAATAATTTTTAAACTAATTAATCAAACTTATCAACTATCAACACAAAATTTAAAATTTATTAAATTAAAACTTTATTTATATACATTACTATTTACAATTTTTTTTAAATTTATAAAAATAAAAAACAAAATTCCACACCTTTATTCACTATAAACACAACATAACAATCCTAAAACAAATTTTTGTTTAATTTCTAAATAACTTTAAGGCCCATTACGATACCCGGCGTAAAAAATCCGCCACGCATGAAAGCGGCAAAAATCCGCCCGCACACACCGTCTGAACACCGACCACGCCATTACGATGACACAAACCGAAACCGCCATCGGCGGAAAAATC
>CAWUFW010022792.1:0-88261 GCA_963921515.1 Calotriton arnoldi | reverse complement strand
TGAACCTGCCAAAAGGGCCAAGTCCAACAGTTTCCTACTTACATTGGCAATTTCATATCTGTGGCTTCCACCCCTGCACATCTGTTGTGCCTGCCATCGTTGCATTTGTCTACTTCCCTGACCGTGTTGCCATCTCCAGTGGACATGCAGGTTTGGGCATCAATGGGGAGGGACTCATCCGTGTAGTCAGTGCAACATTGCTATACAAGTGTGTTGGATCTGTGCTGATGATTCCGTTGGCACATCCATGACCAGGCTGATGTGATGGGAGCCCTCATTTGGTGCTAATTGTTGATTGTGTGACCAAGTGCTCAGCTGACATGATGGGGCCCTACTGAGGCAACATATGGCACAGCTTTCCTCACACAGGAGTGGAGTCCCCTCATGGCAGTGTGTACACGTGTGACATTGCCTGCGCCCAAGGTGTGTGTTGTATGTGCATGTCTGTGTGTTCACTTCCATTCATCTGCGCATGCTGTGATCCCTAGTGTTGTACCTGTTTGTGATGCTTGCTGACTTGAGCTATGTTCCCCCAAAGTCTTCTCCCTGTGTTCTCTGTGATGTGGGTGCATGGCACATTACTGGTCATCAGGGTGTCACCCATAGGTGTGTTTGCTGTCAGGGCAGAGTTTGTGTGCTGACGCAGATGGGTCACAGTCAGGTTTCCCTTTGGCACTTGTTGTTTGCCCCTGTCATGTGATTTCCAGTTTGTGTTATCTTTCAGTGATTGTGACACGTTGTGTGTGTGACTGCTGGCACTCCTTAGGGTCCGGGCTGCAATGTTGGTTGTTGTCTATGTGTGTTCTTTGTGGGTGACCTTGGCTTCTTCATTGGTGTGTGACTGTGGCTGGGATCCCATTGGTCGGTGTGGTATTGCCGTCATGTCCATGTACAGCGTAGTGTGCAGTGTGTCAGACATTCAGGAGTCTTGTTGAGTGTCCATGTGTGATGTGTTTCTACACCTTGGTTCCCACCCACCACCCTGGAATAGTAATGGGTGCATGTGCAATGTCACCAGTGCATGTGTACTTCACTGCTGCACATTGTTGGAGGTCGAGGGTGTGGTCTTGAGTGTGTGCAGATGAGAGTTGTTGCCCGGCTAGTCCCCTGCCTCCATGTTGGCCTTGGCTTACTGGCCATGCTGATTGATTTGTGCTTGTGTAGGTGTGATGGTAGTTAGTTGCTCAGGACACCTGACTGTGGTTCACAGTGTGAACGACATTTAGCTTTGTCATCACAGTGGTATTTTTCTTCAGCCCAGGGTCACCACATTGTGGGGGCCCTGGGGGTGGTGCTGTGGTGTGTCTGTGACTTGCTGTGTCAGTTGTTGTTCCTACGTGCCTGTGTGACATGTGTGTTTTGTGCTCCCTCTCACCTGTCAATGCCTGCTTGCCCACATAGGGGATTTGGATCCATGAGTTACCTTAGTGTGGCAGTGTATGCACATCTGTATGATTGGTATTCAGCTCTCCTCATGTGTTGTGTTGTTGCCTGGGGACACTGGCACCCCCACCCCTCACCTGCTGTGTATGATGACAGTGTTGGTCTGCCTGTTTGTGTTTGTGCATCTGCACCACTGCATTGGCATATCTTGGGTGTGCCATTGGCTGTATGTTGTTTGGTGTGTTTCCCCTGCTGTCCCTGGGACTCCTAGGTCATCGGTCAGCACAGTGATCATGGTTTGTGTGTCCCATTGCTGCCATGGTATGGTATCTGTTCACCTCACATCTGCTGTCTCCACAGGGTATCTGCATTTGTGTGCCCATTGGTGCAAATATGTGGGTCTGCATTCTGATGGTCACTTCTGTCATTGTGTTATTGATGACTGTTGACGGTCTCAGCCCCCATGGGTGTTGTTTGTCTGCACATGGCCAAGGGAATGTTTCATTTGCACTGCAGTATTTGGCTCCCCCAATTTATGTTGCAATGGGACACATACACTACTTTGCCACAGATGAGTTTTTGGTTCTGTGACCAGGAATGATCCATGCAGTTTGGCAGTTGCAGCTCTTTCTTTGTCAACAATTACCTTTTGGTCACTGTGATGATGAGGGTGTAGACCCCATTGCCACAATGGTCAAAATGTGCTTCAGCTATGGACCCCACACTTACCTTTTGGTCACTGTGATGATGGGGGTTTAGACCCCATTGCCACAATGGTCAAAATGTGCTTCAGCTATGGACCCCACACTTGCCTTTTGGTCACTGTGATGATGGGGGTTTAGACCCCATTGCCACAATGGTCAAAATGTGCTTCAGCTATGGACCCCACACTTGCCTTTTGGTCACTGTGATGATGGGGGTTTAGACCCCATTGCCACAATGGTCAAAATGTGCTTCAGCTATGGACCCCACACTTACCTTTTGGTCACTGTGATGATGGGGGTTTAGACCCCATTGCCACAATGGTCAAAATGTGCTTCAGCTATGGACCCCACACTTGCCTTTTGGTCACTGTGATGATGGGGGTTTAGACCCCATTGCCACAATGGTCAAAATGTGCTTCAGCTATGGACCCCACACTTGCCTTTTGGTCACTGTGATGATGGGGGTTTAGACCCCATTGCCACAATGGTCAAAATGTGCTTCAGCTATGGACCCCACACTTGCCTTTTGGTCACTGTGATGATGGGGGTTTAGGCCCCATTGCCACAATGGTCATGGGCTGCTTGCATTGTGGGTGCCACACACATATATGTGTGGCACATGTGCTAGGGGGTCACATTGTATGTTCAATGTCATGTTCGGTGTTGTAGGCATTTGACACAGCCTGCTCACACGCTTGTCATGGTGGTGGGGGATGTCTTAATCTTGCATTCCCTAGGTTGTGGTGTGCTTGTTGTGTCATGCATTGTCCATCCTATGAGTGGGGGTGGTAGTAGTGGTAGGCATCCAGCCCCCTGGCTAAGGGTGGTAGTAGTGGTAGGCTTCCTGCCCCCTGGCTAAGGGTGGTAGTAGTGGTGGGCATCCTGCCCCCCTGGGTGAGGGTGGTAGTAGTGGTGGGCATCCTGCCCCCCTGGCTAAGGGTGGTAGTAGTGGTAGGCATCCAGCCCCCTGGCTAAGGGTGGTAGTAGTGGTGGGCATCCTGCCCCCCTGGGTGAGGGTGGTAGTAGTGGTGGGCATCCTGCCCCCCTGGGTGAGGGTGGTAGTAGTGGTGGGCATCCTGCCCCCTGGCTAAGGGTGGTAGTAGTGGTAGGCATCCTGCCCCCTGGCTAAGGGTGGTAGTAGTGGTAGGCATCCAGCCCCCCTGGTTGAGGGTGGTAGTAGTGGTAGGCATCCAGCCCCCCTGGCTGAGGGTGGTAGTAGTGGTAGGCATCCTGCCCCCCTGGGTGAGGGTGGTAGTAGTGGTAGGCATCCTGCCCCCTGGGTGAGGGTGGTAGTAGTGGTGGGCATCCTGCCCCCTGGCTAAGGGTGGTAGTAGTGGTAGGCTTCCTGCCCCCCTGGCTAAGGGTGGTAGTAGTGGTGGGCATCCTGCCCCCCTGGGTGAGGGTGGTAGTAGTGGTAGGCATCCAGCCCCCCTGGCTAAGGGTGGTGGTAGGCATCCAGCCCGCCCTGGGTGAGGGTGGTAGTAGTGGTAGGCATCCATCCCCCTGGCTAAGGGTGGTAGTAGTGGTAGGCATCCAGCCCCCCTGGTTGAGGGTGGTAGTAGTGGTAGGCATCCAGCCCCCTGGCTAAGGGTGGTAGTAGTGGTAGGTATCCTGCCCCCCTGGGTGAGGGTGGTAGTAGTGGTAGGCATCCTGCCCCCCTGGGTGAGGGTGGTAGTAGTGGTAGGCATCCTGCCCCCTGGCTAAGGGTGGTAGTAGTGGTGGGCATCCTGCCCCCCTGGGTGAGGGTGGTAGTAGTGGTGGGCATCCTGCCCCCCTGGGTGAGGGTGGTAGTAGTGGTGGGCATCCTGCCCCCCTGGGTGAGGGTGGTAGTAGTGGTAGGCATCCTGCCCCCCGTGGGTGAGGGTGGTAGTAGTGGTAGGCATCCTGCCCCCTGGCTAAGGGTGGTAGTAGTGGTGGGCATCCTGCCCCCCTGGGTGAGGGTGGTAGTAGTGGTAGGCATCCAGCCCCCTGGCTAAGGGTGGTAGTAGTGGTGGGCATCCTGCCCCCCTGGGTGAGGGTGGTAGTAGTGGTAGGCATCCAGCCCCCTGGCTAAGGGTGGTGGTAGGCATCCAGCCCGCCCTGGGTGAGGGTGGTAGTAGTGGTAGGCATCCTGCCCCCTGGCTAAGGGTGGTAGTAGTGGTGGGCATCCTGCCCCCTGGGTGAGGGTGGTAGTAGTGGTGGGCATCCTGCCCCCCTGGGTGAGGGTGGTAGTAGTGGTAGGCATCCTGCCCCCTGGCTAAGGGTGGTAGTAGTGGTGGGCATCCTGCCCCCCTGGGTGAGGGTGGTAGTAGTGGTGGGCATCCTGCCCCCCTGGGTGAGGGTGGTAGTAGTGGTAGGCATCCTGCCCCCTGGCTAAGGGTGGTAGTAGTGGTGGGCATCCTGCCCCCTGGCTAAGGGTGGTAGTGGTGGTGGGCATCCAGCCCCCCTGGGTTGGGGTGGTGGCGCGCATTCAGGCCCCTGTGTGCATATGTGGCATTGGTGATGGGCATCCCGCCCCTATGGTGCTGCTGTTGCAAGTATATTCAGATTCCCAGTGTATGTGTGTGATGTGTCGTGTACGTGTTGTATGTGTTTTGTGGTTGGTGTCTGACTTACCTTCTGCGCCGTACGCGTCCGTGCCTGTTCCGGTAGTAGATGTAGAATATTGGTATGATCGGGACGAAGGGATTCATGGTTGGTTCGTGTCGTTCGTCCTTCTCGTTGCTTCGCGTCGTCCTCGTCGCTTGGCTTCGTCCTCGTCGCTCCGCTTCGTCCTCGTCGCTTCGCGTCGTCCTCGTCTGTGCTGTGTTCGTCTCGTAGCCGTGGATCGTGTTGTGGCGCGATTCGGAGCTTATGTGCGCCTCTCCCGGATGCTTTGACGTGCCGTGCGTAGCGACAAGTTCGGCGCGTACGGAAAGCGCATCGTGCTTGTCCGGCCGGACGGGGCTGCATTTTCCCTTCCGTGCGACTCGATTCGGCGTTTCCGGATTCGCCTCGGTCGGAGAACAGGACCTGGTTTGGGTGAGTACGGCTCGGCCGGAATTTTTGCTGTTGTGCGCATCGTACTTGCTCGTTCGGTGTGCTGTACGGATCGGTCGGGAAACTGGCTTTCGCATGGCTTTTTTCCCGACCGAATGGTATTGGGTGCGCCTCCGACCGAGATCGGAATCGACCCCATAGTGTAATGGAATACACCAGTACCAGATATAATGAAATTGCCACTTTAGAGGACAAGATAATATGGCAGCAAGGTGTGCTGCACACAGAGGGGCCTATTCACAAACTGCACTTTGTAGTACATTTAGTAGTACTACATATGTACTAAAAATGCCATTCGCAAACCTACGTGCAGAGACCTCCATCTGTCCTATCCTTTCTATGTGGAGAGCTTCAACACGTGCGGAGATCTCAGCACACATAGTATTAAATGTGGGGTGGATGGGTAGAGCAGCTGGAAAATGGGGAATACTTACTACTAAATGGGAGAGCACTATGATGAGGTAATGAGGAGCTTAGGCAGGGCAACGTGGTGTTTAAGGAGGGACATGCAAATGCTAACACCCACCCACAAAAGGGATACGCCTATTGCCATACACCAATTACACTTCTAGAATTGCTACTGCCAAAAAGACCCAAAACAGTTGTAAATGGGAGCGTGTTGTAACTTTGGTTGTGTTGCTATACTTGTGAGTGGCCATGTGTGGTGTTAGACTTACTCTCAGTTTATGCTAGAGTACAACTTTAAATGGTATTTTGAACCGTAGTAACTTTAGAATTGTAGTTTGTGAAAAGCAATCATCTTATTCTTTTATGGGTGGGTGTTTGCATTAGCATGCCCCTTCCTATGCCCTTCTTACCCCTCTTTTAACCCCTCCTGTTACGTATAGGTATTGCAGATGTTCTGGTCACTTTCCCTGGTCCTGCCTACATTTATTACTAAGTAGTACATTTATATGTGTGGAGATATCCCCACAGAAAAGACAGGAGATGTGGAGGTGAGGTTTCCACCTGTAGGCTTGTCAACTGAATTTTGCAGTATGTAGCACTACTGTAAGTAGATATAGTAAGACAATGTACCACGGCTGGATAGGATAATAGTTTAATCCTATTAGACTTTTAAGTGATTTCTTATTATTTTTTATATTGCTCTTTATTGAAAGTTTTTACATAAACATATGCAAATCTGGCCACAGCATACAGCAATGCATAAATGTGGCAAGCTTTTTGGCAAAACAATCAGGATAAGCAAGGTTACAATTAGGTCGATCGCAAGTAAAAGGCACATTATAAACTACAATTTGCATGCTACAGGGGGTGTGCAGAAACATAACGGGGAGAGGAAGCCCTCCTGCATGATGGGGCCGATCACATAGCACAGTCTGTAGTAGGTGGGTTACAGGGATAACTGCCACTGAGAAATATGGCTGAAGGCCTATGAGGCTGATACCGGGCTGACATAGGATGCTTGTAAATGTAACAGTGCAATGGGAGTGAGGGGGCAACCTCAGTCTATGGTGGTATTATATCTGAGCCCAGTTCAAAAGTCAGTATTTTGTCCTAACCTATGATTTGTGTGCAGTAATTCCTTATCATTAGGCATATAAATGTTTTATATTTTGTCACGAAATATGCCGATTTTATAAACTCACATCTAACTGATTTCCAAGCAAGGGAACAAATGCTACGCACAATCCATCTTTCACATCGATATCATTGGCAAACTCTGATTAAAATATTGTGGTGCCATTTTTCAAAATATATAAATGTATCTAATGCCATCTTACATGCATATATTTATCAGCTGTATTACCAGATGGGCTGATCTAGACAACGTATGTAGCAAGGAAGTGAAATAGACCTCATTACTAAAAAATTGACAAAAAGTTTAAGTCCGGGAGAATGTAAGACAGTGTGTCCCTTCCCATCAGAATTCATTCAAACATATGTGGAACACTATGGGAACAGGTGACACTGTGAGAAGATAGGACCTGATATACAAAAAAAAGTTTGCAAAAGGTAGTCGCAAATTGTGCATAGACTTTTTGGAAATACAATCGGTTTTTACAAACCCACTTACATGCAAATACATCAGTTCACAAAGTACAGAATCACACAGGTCATTGAATGGCCTGCCTATCTTCAATCACAGGACTGGTGGCCTGCAAGAGACAGCATACCAGCATCCCTTTTTAGCTTCCTGAGTTCCTAAAAGGAACGTTAGCTTCTTCAAAAAGTAAATAGCATTTTCTGTTTTGGAAGACTTCAATGAGAGGAGACATTGGCACTGCCTACTCCCCCTGACCATGAAACTTCCATGCAGATTGACTGCAAATCAATTACAACACCAACAAATTAATAGTTTGCGTCCGATCAATAGTTTTCAACCAGAATTACAGTTGCAAACCACTGATACATAATTTACCTACATATGACATAAAAGGAAGGCCCTAAATATGATACTTCCAAATTGTGATTTGGTATGGATTTCTAATCCTATTTTGCAATTCTGAAAACGTTTTGAATTGCAAAATGGGCTTAGTACATCAGAAACTGTGTTTTAGCTGTCACAAACCCTGTTATGTAGGGCTGGCAACCACTATATCACTTTGTACAACAAGCACACATTTCTTTTTATACTGGCAAACACTTATAGTATGTTGGACCTGGTATCTTTTGGCATGGTTTCCCCTGATATTTTGCATTCTGACCTCCTCTTCTTGACTGTGTGCTGAACTTCATTTTTGGTGGCTTTAGGACTCTGTGCACTTTCTCACTGCTGCCCAGTGCTAATGTGCATGTGCTCTGTGCCTCAAATGTAATGGAATTTGGTGTTTCCATGAATGCCAAATATACACTGTGCCAAAGTTGGTACAGTGTCCCCTGGCATTCCTTTGGGTCCCATTTTGGATTCAACAATGTAAACTGAGTTCGTCACCAATATTTTTGAATAAAAACTGTATATCCCCAAATCTATTTGCTCCTTGTTTTGTTTATTCTTTTCATGAATCAAAACCAGTTATGTTCGTAGGTAAATGCAAGAATTTATAAATGGAAAAAAATCTTCAAAAGATACTCAATGCATTTTGGACCAAAGGTCCTTCATCAGGAGGTCATAGTTTACTGTGGAATGAAGGAAAATGAATATTCAAATGTACATGTAGAAAAATAGCAATATGATACATTTAGTGAATCATTGCATCAAATCTAATGCATGTGGTACATAATTCGAACAAAATTACGTACGTTAAGTGTCCTATAGACAAACAACTATATTTTCACATTGTACGTTTTATTCAATAACCCCACTTTCCTGTTAGGGTATCAATTTATATCAAGCAACATTCATGTGATTATCCTGTATGGCAATGTATACTTAGGTTGAAATACATTCATAAAATTAGCAATGTCGTAACAGTGTCATCAACTGTGTCATCTGTGTCAAGTAACATATAATGCCTTAAAATGCCGTAATATGCATATAATGTGAAATTCAAGCAACATTCTTCAAATCAATAGTATCATGATGGTATTAGTAACAATATCAGATATATCAAATAGCATTCAATTCATTAACAATTGTCTAATATAAAGCTGATGTTGTTGCATGTTCTCAAAGTTAATAATGTCATAATGGTCTCATGATGAACCATATAATGACGTCATGTTCATCAGAATTTCAGAATACCCGTCTCTAACCGATGTCCAAACCACGCTCTGTGCGTCACTGAATATATTGAGACTCGTTCAGAAGTTAAATTAAAACCAGTACCTAAAATATTTAACTTGCATATATACATCTTCAAAATGACTATCCCCCTACTTATCTGTCAAGCAGTCCAGTTGCGTCTTACTTCCAAATGTGTTCCCCTTACGCATCCATGGATAGTGTAAATCATTGAAAAGGAATGTTGAAATTTCAAAACAGAGTGTTCTAAATCAAAATCTAACTGAGTTTGAGTTTACTTTATCAAGGTTCCATGTATCTAGTGTAGTCCCCCATCATAGAAATGCCCAAATGTCCTTTTGCATGTATAGTTTATCTAGGGATGTCCCTTTTATTGGATCCATCACCAGAGATTTTTTTAGTAAAAAATATTGTTTTTTAAACATTTGGTTAATATATCCCATGGACAACCAACATGGGCTTTTTCAAGTATGTGATGCTCTAAATAAATAAAAATGGTGAGTGAACCTGGGAGTTTGAATGGTTATAAAGCCAATTATCATGATGTGTTATGAAAAAATTAGAATTAAACTTATGAGCGAGATCATCGGTAGCTGCATTTAAGTTCCCTCGCATATTGTGATCTTGCGTTCTACTTTTTCGCCATTATTTTGTTATATAAACCCCGCTCACATGATGTGGAATGCAACTTCTTGGCCATGCTAAACTCTATGGCATGTTTGGGGCACAGATTTGCCCATGTTTGTTGTCCATGGATATGTTAACCAAATGTTTAAAAAACAACATTTTTTGATCAAAAAAATAAATCTCTGGTGATGGATCCAATAAAAGGGATATCCCTAGATGAACCATTCAAACCTGTGGCATCAGTCCCACAACTCTAAAGGAAACGTCACAAAGAGTGACGACCTCCACAGGACCTACAACATTGGATCGGTCTTTTTTACAAACAAGCCCTGCCAAAAACGAAAGACCCATAAGGGACATTGTACACAAAGAACCAGGCAAAGTAACCAGGATCAAAACGAAGAGTTAACATCCGACAATTTAGTGATTAACGTCTCACAAAACTCATTTTCCACAACACAGCTGGCAATACTACAAAGGGGTACTTCTTTTGTTGCTACATACCACAACAAATGAGCTAGAGATAGAAATCAGCATGTTTACATTTTTACATGACCTCAAATTGAGACTTTTTAAAAAAACGTTGTGGCAGAACAAGCTCCTAAGAAAGAGGGCAAGGGGATATTAATGAATTTCAAAATCAAAAGCACCTTTCAGGCTCCCATTAGTCACAAAACTTTTGACACCATTGAAATAATGATTAAGAAAGAGCTCAAAGAAATTCTCAGTCATAAGAGATGACCACATTTGAATTTGACTAAGAAGGAGAAAGAGTTAGGATTGATCAGGAAAATGGCCCTTGACTCTTTCATAGAAGTTTGTTCTGCTGACAAGGGTGGGGCATTGATGATCATGGATAAAACATTCTACAATCACAACGTGAGTAGGCCTGGGTGGAGTTTGCAGGGGAACTCCGCGAAGTGACAAAAAAACACTTCAGAGTAGAAATTCTACCCAACTGGCAGCTCGTGCTCGCCAACTTACCTTTGGTGAGTGAGAGCGGGGAAAGAACTCTGCTGCACTAAACGGGGCAGAGTTTTCTGCACTCCACGAGCTTCGTGGAGTGCAGAGTGCAGAAAACTCTACAAACTCCATGGACGGAGCAGAGTTCACCGCCCAAGCCTAAACGTGAGGAAGCACATGTCCAACAGATCTCCATACATGACGACTGACATCAACCTAATAAAGGAATTCACCAAAGTATTATGAACAATATTGAAAACAGATTTGGAGAAAGGAACCATTACAGAAAAAGATAAAACATTGTGTTACAATCTAACCCTAAAACTCCATCCTTAAACATGCTACTGAAGATCCACTTCAGTAGCAAGATCACTTCTGGGATCTATTTATGAACCATTTGACAAATATATTGATCAGTATTTACAATCCATCATTCAATCGATTTAATTATACATTAAGGATACCAATGATTTTCTTAACAAGTTACAATCCCTCCCAATCACTGAACAAGAGAATATTTTGTTGTGTACTATAGACGTGAAATCTTTGTATACCTCCATACCACTTGACCTTGGACTATCTGCTATTGAACAAGCATTGACTCTAATGACATTGGATGAAGGCTTTAAGATATTTTTATCGAAACTGTTGCGCTTCACACTGTATCACAGTTACTTCCAATGGGAAGATAAATATTACATCCAATTGACTGGTACTTCCATGGGCAATTGTGCCACACCGTGCTATGCAAACCTGTTTATCCGCACATTGAAGAGGAATAAATGTTTTCATGGGAGATCTTGAAAAACAACTTGAAGACATACCACAAATTCATTGATGATATTTTTCTTCTATGGACAGGCACAGAGATTGAGTTGGAGACAGCTATTACTCATCTGAATTCAACCTATTACATTATTCTAGTTTCCATCAATTTTCTTTGAAGAAGCATTTGCCATACTCCCAATTACTCAGAGTGAGAAGAATAACTTCTGATTGTGAAACTTATTAGAGGGCTAAATCCATGATATGTGACAAGTTTATCAACAGAAGATATCCAGCTAACACCATCAGCGATGTTTTAATGCGAGCCGAAGGAAACAATCGGCAGGTATTACTAAGACAAAAAACAGTTTACCAAACTCAGCCCCAATGAAAGAGGGATATTCATATCAAAATATTCTACCGGCAGGGTCAACATCAGGAAAGCCATTTGGAAATTTTGGCCTATGATACAATCTGATTTTGAACCCAATTTTAAAGGTCTATTCAATTCTATATCCATGTTTGCTTAAGAGTGCTCAAAAACTTAAATTAACTCTTACATGCTTGGAGGCCTGATCACAAACAGGATGTGATATACAAAGGCATCACCTCATGTTATAACTGCATGAATTGAAATTCTATTATAAAAGTCACTGAGATAAATCACCTAACCAAAGGAAACAAGATTAAACTGTGAACTAACACCATGTGTGAAATAAAAAATGTGGTGTACATGTTGAAATGCCCTTGTGGGCTTGCCTACATGGGGAAAACCAAACGTAAAATCAAAATAAGATTGATTGAACATAAACAGATTGAGGAATGAATAATCATCAGTAGCGACACATTTTAACGACCTTGCACAAGACATCAGTCATCTAAGATATGTGATTTTGGAACAAGATCAAATCAGAGATAACATAGATAACAAAAAGAAATTACTACAAAGAGAACAATATTGGATTAAACAATTAAACACACTGATACTATTTGGACTGAATGATCGTTTAGAACATTCTTGCTTCTTATGAATTTTCATTCACAGTTAATATCCAGGAACTTGTATACGTTATTCAGGACTGTTGGCTGATCTGCTTGAGAGAGATAAATGTCACAACAAACATCTAATTTATTGTCGTACAATTTAGATAACACCAGAAATGTGATACATGCATGATTGATGAACAGGGCCTGTGATACAATGTCACAAAGTGTATGACCCATCACGTGACGGTGGGTCTAAAGGCATTTATGAAGTACTAATAAGAATCATGGAATGCACACACAAGACGTAGTTCTCAATTGGTGATGTATGCCATTTGTATTAAAATCACTTGTTTGATATATATAAGAGTATCAGATATTTATAGATGAATTGCAATGCAATCTGGGATGTTTGATATGTGTAAAAGTATCAGATATATACAGATGAATTGCAACCTGGAATGTTTATATGAATTATTAATTGATTTTATTTGAGACAGCTATACACTTTAGTAATATACCAGCAGGAACATACGGATTACTCGCAATGGTATTTGCAACACTTACATGATTCATAACATACACAATTGTGAAACACCATTTACTACATCATGGTTTATAGTAATCCTCAGCCACGCATTCTTTCAGACCCTAACAGCAGATGTCCTATCATGTGTATTAAATTTTACTTAACATCAGTCTACATTGATAGAATAAAGAAACACGTGACTCTGAGTTAACAGCCCTAAGCACCGTATACATTAGCGCATTTTAGAGATATATGGTAGTAACAGGACATATACGGGTACCGCAGTCACGGGTTGTTACACTGGTAAATCGCACATTAATTTTTTGTAAAAATAATTGTAACCAGTGTCATTTGGTTAATATATTCAATGGACAACCAGCATGGGTGAACCTTTGCGCCGAACATGCCATAGAGTTTAGCACGGCTGAGCTGTTGTGTTCCACATCACGTGAGCGGAGTTTATTTAACATAATAATGGCTAACAAGCATAATGCCAGATCGCCATACATGAGGGAATTTGTATGCACCTATCATTGATCTCCGTCGTAAGTTTTATTCCCATTTTTCATAACACATCATGATAATTGGCTTAATAACCCTTCAGCCGCCAATGTACACTCACCGTTTTTATTAATTTAGAGAATCGCAAACATGCAAGAGGAAAATTCAGGCATTTCAATGAAATTGTGACTGCACTAGATACATGGGACCTCAATAAAGTACACTCGAACTCGGTAAGATTTTGATTTAGAACACTCAGTTTTGAAATTTCCACATTCCTTTTCAAGGATTTAAACTATCCGTGGATACACAAGGGGGACACTTTTGGAAGTGAAACACCACTGGACTGCTCGACAGATAGGGAGAGGGATATTCATTTTGAACATATATACATGCAAGTTACATATTTTAGGTGCTGGTTTAGATTTAACCTCTGAACGAGTCTCAATATATTCAGTGAAATGCAGAGAGTGGTTTGAACATCGATGAGGGATGGGTATGCTGAAATTCTGATGAACATGATGTTATTAAATGGCTCATCATGAGACCAGTACGACATTGTTAACTTTAAGAACACGCACCAACATGAGCTCTTCATTAGACGGTTGTTAACACATTGAACGCTATTTGATATATGCAATATTATTGATAATACTATCATGACACAATTGATTTGAAGAGTGTTGCTTAAGTTTTACATTATACACATGTTAAGGCATTATAAATTACTTGACATAGATCATACCGTTGATGACACTGTTATGACATTGTTAATTTTATGAATGTATTCTGACCTTAATCAGCCTAAGTATACATTTCAATACAGGATAATCACATGAATGTTGCTCGATATAAAATGATATCCTACACAGGAAAGTGGGGTTATTTTTTAAGTATTTTGATAAAACGTATAATCAGAAAATATATTTGTTTGACTATAGGACATCAAATTTATGAAATTTTGTTCGAATTATGTACCACATGCATTAGATTTGATGCAATGATTCACTAAAAGTATCATATTACTTTTTTTTTAACATGTGCATTTGAATATTTAATTTATTTTATTCCACAGTATACTATGACCTCCTGATGAAGGATCTTTGGCCCAAAATGCAGTGAGGACCTTTTGAATATTTTTTTCCATTTATGAATTCTTGCATTTACCTACGAACATAATTGGTTTTGATTCATGAAAAGAATAAACAAAACAATGAGCAAATAGACTTTATAGATGCACAGTTTATATTCAAAAAAATTGGTGACAAACTCAGTTTGCACTGTTGAACCCAATCTGGGACCCAAGGAGTGTCTGGGGGACACTGTACTAATTTTGGCACAGTGCATGATTGACAATTTTGGAATACACTCAGAATCAGTGAGTAACACTGTGTTGGCACCCAACCGTTTTATCCGCAGATTTGCTTTGGATAAACAAGGGAGTGCACATATTAATCTATGTGTTTCTCCATGAATGGCATATTTGATTTACTGAAAAGTCTGTAGTATATTGCAGTATATGTGCCCAGGGCCTGCAAATTAAAAGCTACTAGTGGGCCTGCAGCACCGATTGAGCAACCCACATAAGTAGCCCTTTAAAACATGTCTTTGGCTTGCCACTGCATAGCCTGTGGGTGCAGTTTTGAACTGCCATTTCGACCTATCAAGTTCACCTATCAAGTTCACCTATCAAGTTCAAGTTGACAGTCCCAAACCTTCCCTTCCGTGGCATGTAAGTCACCCCTAAGGTAGGCCCTAGGTAACACCATGGGCAGGGTGCAGTGTATTTAAAATGTAGGACAAGGCCTATTTCTCCCATAGGTTAGCATGGGAGCTGCCTTATAACTCTTTACAGGTGTAACTTCCAATAGGGAAAAAATAGAAAAAGTAGATTTGGTGTCTCTAGACTCAGAATTTAAAACTACATCTTTTATTGAAGTTGGTTTTTTAGTTGGAGGTATGAAAATGCCACTTTTAGAAAGTGGGCCTTTTCTTACTTTAACCATTCTGTGCATCTGCCTGACTCTGGAATGCATGCCTGGGTTGGGTAACAGCTGGGCTTTGTGCATTCCCTCTAGACAGTCACACACAGAGGGAGCTGAGGTGTACCGTGCATATCCTGTTGGCCCATCACCAGGCTGATCAATCAATCAATCATGTCACTTATAAAGCACACTACATACCCGCGAGGGTCTCAAGGCGCTGGGGGAAGAGGGGGGTGGTGCTGCTACTGATCGAAGAGCCAGGTCTTGAGGAGTCTTCTGAAGGCCAGTAGGTCTTGCGTCTGTCGGAGGTTGGTGGGGAGGGTGTTCCAGGTCTTGGCGGCGAGGTGGGAGAAGGATCTGCTGCCGGCGGTCGTTTTCCGGATGCGGGGGACTGTGGCGAGGGCGAGGCTGGTCGAGCGGAGCTGGCGGGTGGGGGTGTAGAAGCTGAGTCGTCTGTTGAGGTAGGCTGGTCTGGAGTTGTGGAGTGCTTTGTGTGCGTGGGTGAGGAGCTTGAAGGTTATCCTCTTGTTGACAGGGAGCCAGTGCAGGTCTCTCAGGTGGGGTGTGATGTGGCTGCGTCGGGGGATGTCGAGGATAAGACGTGCAGAGGCGTTCTGGATGCGTTGCAGCCGTCTCAGGAGCTTAGCCGTCGTTCCTGCGTAGAGGGCGTTTCCGTAGTCCAGCCTGCTGGTGACGAGGGCCTGGGTGACTGTTTTTCTTGTTTCGGTGGGGATCCACTTGAAGATCCTGCGGAGCATTCGGAGGATGTTGAAGCAGGATGAGGAAACGGCGTTGACCTGCTTAGTCATGGAGAGGGTGGGGTCGAGGATGACCCCTAGGTTGCGTACGTGGTCGGTGGGTGGCGGGGCTGTTCCCAGTGATGTTGGCCACCAGGAGTCGTCCCAGGCTGAAGGGTTGGAACCAAGGATGAGGACCTCTGTCTTGTCCGAGTTCAGCTTCAGGCGGCTGGTCCTCATCCATTCGGCGACAGCCTTCATTCCTTCGTGGAGGTGGGCTTTGGCGGTGTGAGGGTCTTTGGTGAGGGAGAGGATCAGCTGGGTGTCGTCGGCGTAGGAGATGATGTTGAGGTTGTGCTGTCGGGCGACGTGGGCGAGGGGTGCCATGTAGATGTTGAACAGCGTTGGGCTGAGGGAGGAGCCTTGGGGTACGCCGCAGATGATCTTGGTGGCCTTGGATCGGAAGGGGGCGAGGCGGACGCTTTGTGTTCTGCCGGAAAGGAAGGATGTGGTCCAGTCCAGGGCCTTCTCTTGGATCCCGGCGTCGTGAAGGCGTGTTCGTAGTGTGTGGTGGCAGACCGTGTCGAAGGCGGCTGATAGGTCCAGGAGGATGAGGGCTGCTGTTTCTCCGTTGTCTAGCAGGGTCCTGATGACATCGGTGGCGGCGATGAGGGCGGTTTCGGTGCTGTGGTTGCTGCGGAAGCCGGACTGGGAAGGGTCCAGGATGTTGTTCTCCTCGAGGTAGCGGGTCAGTTGTTTGTTGACGATTTTCTCGGTGACCTTCGCGGGGAGCGGGAGCAGAGAGATGGGTCGGAAGTTCTTGAGGTCCTTGGGGTCTGCCTTGGGTTTCTTGAGTAAGGCGGTGATCTCGGCGTGCTTCCAGCTTTCCGGGAAGGTTGCTGTCTCGAAGGAGATCTTGATTAATGGGACTGATGGGACTTTCTGAGCTAGAGTGAGAGGGAGGAGCTGACACTGGCACCTGAATAGAGCTGCGCCCGTCCCCACACAGAGTTTCATACACCCTATTGTGTGTCTGGAGTCAGGGCAGGGTCTTGTGTACTACAAAGACCTTTCTTTGAAGTCTCCATACTTCAAAGGCTAAAAATGGGTATAAATACTGGACCTCTGACACCATATACTCAGAACATTTCTGGAACTGAGGACATTCTACCAGGAAGAAGAGCTGTTGTGCTGCCAGGAGCGACTGCCACGTTTCTGCTTGCTTTGTTGTATTGGCCTGCTGCATTGCTGCTCTTGCCTGGGAATGAGAGGACTGGACTTGACTGTCTACATCCTGCATCTCTAAAGGTTCTCCATGGGCTTGTTCGGCTTGCCTTCTCTTTCTGAAGTGTCAGGGATAGCAAAGACTTCACCTGCATCTTGCTACCAGCACCTGGGCTCCTCTGCTGTGAGTCCTGCTCAGCCAAGTGGTACCAACTCCAGTCCTAGGCCCTTGGAAGTGAACTACTCTGCCAAGTGGTGCCAAATCCAGTCCTGGGCCCTTGGAAGTGAGTGTTTGATGCTGCAACCCAAGAAACCAATGCATCAACACCGAAGCATCGATCGAACTGGCGCATTTCTCTGCAATATCGCCACATCGCTGCTGCCTGCACTGAAGCCGTGAACACCGCCCACCGTCTGTTCAACGCAAGATCCTCGACTTACAACGCAGCTCCTATTTTGCTGCTGCCGCACCTCCAAATCACCAATGCTGCACGAGTCTCAGGCACTGCATTGCTGACGTCAGCAACATAACATCCCAATTCCGCTGCATTCCCAGCCCTGCGTGACTTTGTGCTAACGCATTGCCTACAGCCCAGCGGTTCGACATCAATGCATCAGCCCAGCACACAGCTCTCATGACATAGATGCAGTAATGACGTTGCCTGACTTTGGAAATGACGCATCATCTTTGACAGCAACGCATCCCCTGCTTTGTCCAATGCATCGTACTCGAACTTTGGCACATCCAAGGTACAGTCACCGGGTCTGCATAACTGCTGTATCCAGCCCCTGCTCCATTGCAGTTATTCTGGACATTTGCATTTGCCCTGGTCAAGCGTGACTAGATAGCCCCAGTTAGAGCTACTGATTTCAAAGTATTGCATTTTGATTTAATCTTGCACAATTCATAACTTGACCCCATGCTGGATTTTTATCATTTTGCTCTTGTTCTACTCAGATAAATATTGGCTATGTTTCTAAATTTGTGTGGAGTACTTTTGTGGTGTTTTCACTGTGTTAATCTGTGTGTGTGTGTATGGGTGTGTGAGTCTGTGTGTGTGTGTCTGTGTGTGTGTGACTGCTCTGTGCCAAGTTACCACAGGATAAGCACAAGTAAACTTTAAGTGTGTTCTACAATTACCCTAACAAGGATTGTGGTTCCTGCTTAGACAGTGTGCGTACCTCTGCCAACCAGAAACCCAAGTTCTAACCTAGTCCTATTGCATTCGCATAATATCCCGATATTTAACAGCTGGCAACTACTTTCAGTGTAATCTCAAGGTACAAAGTGAGTGTTGGAAAGATGGAGGGAATGGTCTAAATAGCAAAGAGTTGGGGGTTATGAACATGTTTACTAGACACTTTTGTGTTACTCTAACTGGAATATTGATAGTTCATTCCACTACCGTTGTTTTTTTAATTGTTGCAGCACTGTGGAGGAACGCTATCCATTTTTTATATTTCAATTGCTGAGAATTCAGTTTATTGTGTGTTTTCAAAATGTTATTGTTGGACTCCCATCTGATATGAATACCGTGTCCTAAACATCAGCTACAAACATATTGCCCAATTGGAGTCAATAATAGAAGCTCTGCATTGCCATGATTTAGCTTCCATAAGTATCTCTCATGAGTCAGGGGCTTCATGTTAACTGATGTTCTTCTGATTGCTATCTGGGAAGTTGAATACACATGCTAGCATCTCTTTTAAGTCAAATTAATATAAAACGCCTCAAGGCAGGTATTTATACGCGTACAACAGTTTCACATAGATCTTTAACTTAATATTGAATACCAGTTTGTCAGCACGTGCCTTTCTAGATATTTTGGAAATCTACAATAAAGGCTGGCGCACAATTACAACTGAAGGTTGATAAACAGAGGGAGAGTACTAATGAGTCGGATATGAGAACTATTGAAATACGAATTTAGGAAAGCATCATTGTTGTTTGAGAAAAAACACAGCCAAAGCTGTAAATAATCCTTAGGCATTTTCTGTCATATTGATTCGACATTTTCTAATCTGATGGAAAATGTTTTAATATGTGAAAGGGCCGGCATTTCTCGGATCCTAGATTCATTTATGAGTTGAGCGAGGTATTTGCAGTTTCTTAGAAAATTATTCTCATAAATAAACCCCGTATACATATATACATCGGACAAGTATTTAAAGATACATTTGATCTCCTGCCACTTTCTAACAGACAAGTTTGAATTCTTGATGATTTTTACTGATTCTTTTGTGCTGTTTCACTCATTTAATAATGCATTGTGCTCTTTACCATCCTACCCAACATGGTACTTCTATTATGCACTGGTTATATTCACATACAGTTATAGTAGGCATGCAATCGGGTTCTAAATATGATTTAACCAAGTGGTTTGACAGACTTTATTATTTTTTCTATTTATTTTTAGCTTTTTTCCTCCTTACTAACAGCAATAACGTTTTTGGGCAATATTTTGTGTGCTATTTCCCCATGCCTAAGCAATTGGGAGGCCTTCTAATATGGCACCCTTGCGTCGCTATGTAGCAGTGCGATGACACATACCTATCTGCTCAGTATTCCCAAGGTTTTTAAAATATATACAGCTTTGGAGGACCCGAGAAGGATGTTCCCTTGCACATGACCCATCGGTGCCCTGCACTGGGCTACACAGAATTATTTCTTCACTCCGCCTCATGTGTGCCCGCTAATTGGCGGTGTTGTCACTTTATTTATTGGTATGATTGTCAAACTCTTGAGATATGCATTATTTGGGTAAACACAACTAGTCGTTGCAGTTAGTTTTTTTTGCAGATGTTTTTACACCATTTTTTCTGATGTACTGGTTGTAGTGGAGGCCTGTGAAATTACCTTTTGAGTAGGACAATTGAGGGGCATATTCACAAGGAGCTATCGCCGAATTAGCGGCACTTTATCGCAGCCAAAGTCGTGATAAATTTACCTCCCCATTCACAAGCCGGTGTTAACAGCCCACAGCACCAGTTTACCCGCGATAGCAGCCGTAAAAAACATCGCCACAGAGGACCCGCGCAACTATCGCTAATGAGATGCATAGTGGGTGTTCCCGTGCCAAAAGGCGCGACAACATCACACCTCAACATTCACAACGACCAGCCACATCGGCGATAAAAACACAAAACAGGCGATAAGGCGCGTTAGCACCAGGAAATCTACACCTGCTCTGACCTGGTGTAAAGTCGGACGGCAGCCTGCAAACCAAAAGGGAGCACAGCCCAGGGTTACATCGGAAGGGCAACAGATGCCATGGAGCCACCCATCATGCGGCCCGGACACCCAAGAGGGCCACAACACCCACCGCCACCACCCCCAGGACCACCCCTCCCTGGCACCCCCCGACCAAAGACATGCCACATCAGCCACACCTAAACATGTACAAAATATTCCGCTTGATGCCGCACAATCAGAACTGGTGACATGCATGTGTCGTCACAGAAATGAGCAGCACACATTCACTTTCGAAGCAACAAATGAAACTTTATTAAAATGAACAACGAAATGAAATGAAGACACATGACCGCTCCCCTCGGGACAATACGTAGGTCACAGCCTGTAAGGCAAAAAACATGATGAGAAGGTGTGTCCTGCGCACATCAGAGGAAAGAGAGAGAGCGAAGGAGAGAGAGAGGAAGAGAGGGAGGGAGAGAGAGAGAGAAGAGGAGAAAGAGAGGAATAGAGGGAGAGAGAGAAGAGGAGAGAGAGAGGAAGAGAGGGAGAGAGAGAGAGAGAGGAAGAGAGGGAGAGAGAGAGAAGAGGAGAGAGAGAGGAAGAGAGGGAGAAAGAGAGAGAACGTGCTGCCCCTGCGCACCCAGGCCACACTGCTCAACTGCTGCCACCGGTGTGTCTCCAACCACGTGCCGGTATGTTTAGCAGGACACCAGGTCACACATCTGAGTCAAAGCCGTCAGCTGAAACAGAGCCCAGATACATGACTGGCGCAGTGCACACACTTGCACAAGACAACATCGCCTGCCCGCCCATGCACACCCAGGCAGAGGCACCCCAACCCCTCCCGCCGCCCATAGGAGCATGCCCACCCAGGCCTCAATGCTCACCTTCCGCCACGAGCGCATAGACAGGAGGTCCCACCATGTGCCTCTGCAAGCCACAAGCCCAGGGCCCGCGGGCATGGCACCCTCCACATCATGCAGCCGCGCTCCGCAGGCCACCAGGTCTCACGTTTGGTGCTGGGTCTTGATTACTCCATGGCAGAGGACATACCAGTGCACCTGGCACCATCGCAGGCTGCACACCCGCTCAGCCCAATGGGTGCCACCAACTCTGGGATCCCGGAAGCGACGCCACGTGGCGGTAGGCCCATGCTGCCCACTGGCTCTGGCCTACACTGTGGTCCAGCAGGGCACACAAAACCTGAGCTGTCCGGACCGCCGGGACGGGGCATCATCGCAGGCTGCACACCCACTCAGCAGCTCAAGGTGCCACTGACTCAGTGCACCCAAAGTCACCGTCCCATGGCAGGGTGCCTGTGCCGTCCGCAAGGCCCCGTGTGCCACTAACCCTGTGCAACCCCAGTCTGTGCCACGTGGTGGTAGGCCCGTGCCGTACTCAAGGCCTCGGATGCCACTAACCCTGTGCGCAACAACTCATGGGGCCTATATGAGTGCGAACCGTGGAGCGTCCGTCATCCAGTCACCACCGGAAGAGGGGAATGTGACGTCGTTGGCCCCTTATGTTGGCGGAGTCACATGGCATGTGACGCCTGTGCCGGATGGGTGTGGTGTGTGTGAAAACCTGCCCTCAGGGAGTGGCTGTGACATGCTGACAACTAGACCAGTGACCTGCACACCACCAGCGAGTACGGCTGTGACGGGTAGCAATGAGGGCCCTCCTCGGGGCGTAAGCGGAGTGGTCTGGCCTGCCGTACGCCGGACCAGCGCAGGGCTTGCAACAATGACTCGTGGGATCTGGGCATGGTCCAGTCCATGTCCGGACAAGGAAGTGACTGATGCCTGTGTCCCTGTTGTAGTGTTCACGGGACCTGGTACACAAAATTCAATGTCGCACCCTCTGACTGGCATCCCACAGGATGAACATCATTGACGCAAGGGAAGGCACTGTCCCCACATTCATCCACACATCCACACATGAATGATGTAAGACATTACACAGCAGTGCGTCACTGGATGTTTATTTGCACATCCAGTGCAGTCATGCAGCTGGAGCGGTACAGGGCAATGCCGAGCACACTACACAATATGGGCCTGTGGAGGGCCAGCCAGTGTCCATCCGGGGATGACCTGTATTGCGGAAGAGGAAGGGTACAGTCCGCAGTCTGTCCGCCGTGTCATTGGTCGCCAAACAGTATGTGGCAGTCCATGTCGCTGTCCAAGGTGAGTGCATCGGAGTGTATCGGGGGTCAGTGGTAGGTCTTGAGGCCATGTGCAGCACCAAGCAGAAACAGGCAAGGTGGCGGAAATGAATGCTAGTACCTCCTTCTGATCTCAATCCCATCCACGTCCTCGACCCCGGATGTGTGCTCTGACCCACCTGTGGGTGTTGCAGTACCGGCTGCAGCACTGTGTGCCACTGACACATCAGGGGCCGGAGGAGGATTGTCAGCCGCACTGTGTGGCAGTGACACATCAGGTGCTGGAGTGGATACGCCTGCCGCACTGGGAGGCACTGACACACCAGGGGGCGGAGATGTGGATGGTGTGGGGGCAGCAGCATTCATCATTGCCATGCCTTGTGGCAGCAATGCCATGATGAAGACATGCAGGGCCTGGTAGATCCCAGCTACATTTCGCTGAAGTGCAGCGGTGGCTGCCATCCTTTCCGCCTCCATCCGCACCATGTCCTCCATGAGCCTCCGCATGTGTGCCAGCTCACGGCTGGCATCGCTGGGGTCACTCTGAGCGGACAGGTATTCCTCCCTCCGCATCATGACTCCAGTGATGTCAGTCAGGGCTCGTTGGAGACCATGGGGCAGACATAGACACCCAAGGATGGCGTCCAGTTTGGTAGCCATGAGGTCAAACCCCACCCGCACCTGCTCAGCCGTCTCCCTCTGGCCCTCCAGCAGATGGCGTTGGAAGGTCATTTGTTGTTCCTGGGGGTCTTGGGAGAGTGCCGGGGCTGTAGGTGCCTCCTGCTTGGTGGTTTGGGTGGTGGGTGGGGTCTCATCGATGGAGCTGGGCTGCCCTGATCCTGGAGGTGGCTGGCGGATGAGGTCAATGATGTCTTGGATGGTTTGGGTGTCAATGCTGGTGTTGTCTTCCTCCTCATCATCAGTGAAGAGTGGCTGTGACTGCTCTGCAGGAGGTGTTGACGATGCCCCTGCGATGTGAAGGGGAGATGGTGTATTACAATGTGTCCACATGTATGTAGCCGCATGGTACAGGTTGACATTCAGACAGCATGGCATTGTACATTGTGACAGTCTGTGGGTCTGGGCGAGGACCCAGGGTCATTGTGGGTGTGCACTGTGCCCTGCTTGCTTGTGCATGTGTGCCATTGTGGCCATCTCCCCCCATCCCCCCAGTACCTGGTGGTCACCCACCCTGTTGCAGTTGTGTTGTGTCCTGTCGAGCAGTGTCCGGTCCCCGACTCCGGCCACAGTATCCATACTGATGACTGTCGACACTAGCTCCTCCATGTCATCCAGCTCCAGCTGTGGCGCTGGGCCCCCACCTCCGGTCTGCGTTGCTGCCTTCTGGTTGGCGCTGAGTTTCTCCTTGGTCTTCCGCATGATGTCATTCCATCGCCTCTTGACCTCGTCCATTGTCCGCTTGTGCTCTCCGACAGCATTCACCTTGTCGACGATGTCCCGCCATATTCCATTTTTGGTGCCCAATGACACGTTGGAGGTGACGAAGAGTTGTTGATGGTGTTCCATCACCTCCATGACTATGATCCTGTTCGCCTGCGGACTGAACTTGGTCTTCCTCGTCTTCTTGTCCTTGCCCTTCCCTGTCCCCGAGGTCCCAGGCTGGCCGTCTGGGGTGCTTGTGGGGTTGCGCTCGTCCTCTGCGCCTGCTCAGGCTGCCTCCATGGTGCTTGGGTGTTGGTCAGTTTGTGTGTGGGTGTTTTTTCTACTTTTATGGTGATTTTTGACACCTGCCAGGTGTGTGCTGCAGGCCTGGCGCTGCTTGTCTCTGATTTCCTCATCGCGCTTTGGCCCATCGCGTGTTTTTTGGTGTTGTGGTTTGTGTTTTTATCTCCATCGTGGTGGTTGTATCGCAGACATTGTCCGCGGTTTCGGCAGACTATCGCATGCTACCACCTTGTTGTCAATTCCACGTTGACACAGGGTTATTTTACAGCGCTAGGCTGCGATATTGAAAGTTGCGTTATGCTACTCTTGCGGTAGTTATCACACGTTCTTGTGAATATACCCCTTAGTGTTTCCACACTTTCCTTGATAGGCATACTTTTGAAAATCTTCTATTGGGTACCAGTATCTAAGAGTAGGGGACGTGAATGTCCTTCTTCTGGGGGCAAATTTTAACTGACATTCTTTTCAAGTGGAGCTATTATATGGTCGGAGTAATTGTTAATTGAGTGTTGGGATGCAAAAACGACTCCAAATGTTTTTAATATTTCAAACCATTACCCTTTAGACCCCGTAACGTGGGACCACATTCTCCCTCTGGAGGAAAATATTTTCCTCAAGAATCTGTTACGTGGGCACTGGCACTCCTAAACTTGGCATGAGTGAAAATGATTGAGTTCACTTAAATATACAATACCCCCATACATCTGTTATTTGAAAATTGGACAGTACTGTTTAAGTGAGCTGCCTTTTCATAAACATGTTTTTCTGTTTCTATGTTTTAGTGGGGTTGTGTTTCAAAATGGACAAACGACTGTTCACTGTTGTACAACTGTGTTCTGATAATTGTGATATTTGTGGCTTTTGCTAGGAATTTTTTTCAGACTTCATGAGCTGACATAACGTTTTTAATTCTTTAGGCCAGATAGGCAGTTTTTATCTAAAAATTTCAAGTTCACAGTGCATTAGTATCTTATTGCTGTTGATCTTGTAGAAAGGATTTCTATGTCACCGATAACTAAAACAGAAATAAGTTCTGAAACGTCTGTGCCCTAGGCCCATAGTGAGAAGTGAGACCAGTCAAACTCTATTGAAGTAGTATGAAGCGTCCGGGGCCAATTCACAAAGGGCCTCTGCACTCATGGCAGAGGCCCTGCAGCGTGGCGGGGGCTGGCACTCATGGCGGGAGCTCCGCAATGGGTTACTGCAGTACGGAGGTCCCGCCACTAGTGTGTGTTCCCCGCCACGAGTGCAGAGGCCCTTTGTGATTTGGACCCTCAGTGCTCTCCTGAAAGAATATAATCGATTACATTGTTGATTATTTGATTTTTTTAAATTTACATTTTATCAAGCAGTGGTTGAGAACACAAATCAATCAAAGGCAATGCGATATACATTTAAGGGCCACTCGCAGGGGGCCTCCTCCACAACAATCCAAATACTTGACCCCATTCTGTTTCCTTGAAGCATACCCTGCCCAATTAGGAAGTGTCTTGGTCTCTCCTCCCTGACCATTTATATAGTGGAGACCCCCCCATCACCTTCCTCGGGCCAGCTGTTGGAGCCCCTGTGATGTTTCCATGGACCCCAGATCTTTTTGAATTTACGGGGGCAGCCTCGGACGCTGTATGTTGCGTGCTCTGCTAGCTTGCACCAGCCTATGTCCTCTTTCCATTCACTAATAGTTGGGGCCCTGCTTGCCCCCCATAGTCTGGCTAAGTTTTGCTTTGCCACCCCTCCGCTATGTTTAGCCAATTACGTATGAGGCTGGGCCATTTCTCTTCCCCAGACATACCCAGCAGCAGCCATCTGGCCTCAAGCGGGACAAGTAGGCTTATTACTTCTCTTATTTTCTCTATTATTCCTGCCCAGAAGGTTGAGATCAGCTGACAAGTCCAAAGTGTGTGGTAGAACGTGCCCACTTCTCCACACCCCTGGGGCATTTGACTGAGTCGCTGCAGCCCATCTTGAATATCCTTGACCTAGAGAGGTAGGACCTATGCAATATATGGAGCTTCACCAGGCGAAACCATGCTCGTATAGCAGTTTCTCTGGGGCTCTGCAACACCTCAACCCACTCCTCATCCTCTAGGAGACCCATGTCGACCACCCATGCCTCTCTCAGTGAGGCTAGACAGTCCGGAATGTTGTTTATTATCTTCCTATATGTTAGGGAGACTGCCTTGGTAAGCATCGGGTCTAGTATCAGTCGATCCTCCATGGGGGAGTAGTCTGGGATGAGCTCTCCCACTGGTAGGTGGTGTTTCAGAGCTTGCTGAAGCTGCCAGTACTGAAATATCCCACCCGGAGCCAGCCCGTATTCTGATAGCAGCACCTCGAATGTCACTAGTGAGCCCGCTCTCCAGACATCACCTAGTTTGTCTATACCTATAGTGTGCCAGTGTGTGTGGGCGCGTAGCTTTTTAACTTCCCCCAGACTGTCGCTGTCCCAGAGAGGGGTCTCTGCAGTCAGTCTATTGTCCCATCCCAGACATTTGTTGGATGCTTTCCATGCCTGCAGTACCACCTGTGTGTAGGGTGGGAGCGAACCTCTCCTGGCTCTGCCATATAATAGTGCCGGGTAACCCCTACTTCCCATGACTAAACGGACCACTATATAAGCTGGTTCAGACCGATCCCCAAATACCCAATTGTTCACCACCATGAGTTGAGACACCCAATAGTAAGCTTGCGCATCAGGGATTGCCAGGCCACCATCATAGACACCCCGCTGCAGTTTCCCCAACGAGATTCAGGCTGCCCCCCCATCCCACAGCAAGGATCTCAGAATGCTAATATTCTACAGAAGCAAGCGTCAGGTATTCTGAATGGTGTGTTCTGAAGGATGTAGAGCAGGCGTGGGAGGGTCGTCATTTTAAAAAGGGCTGCCCATCCCATTAGCAAGAGTGGTAGTGTGCGGCAGTGGCCTGTGTCGGCCTGGAAGCGGTCGATCTGGGGGAGTAGATTGCGGGCCAGGAATGTTTTCTCATCTCTAGTTATGTAGATCCCTAGATATGTGAACCCATCCTTTGCCATCGGGGCTGGACACCGGAGCAGCAGGGACAAGTTATCGGAGGAAAGTGGGAAGATCAGAGACTTGTCCCAGTTGATTTGGTAGCCAGCGTAGCTCCCGAAAAGGTCAAAGATGTGTAGAAGTCTCCGTAACAAGAAGCAGAGTTTTGTCACATATAACAAGATATCATCCGCGTAGAGAGATATCTTCTCCTCCCCATTGTCCTCCACTGTGATGCCCCGAATTAACGGGTCTCCTCGGACCCAGGCCTCTAGGGGCTACAGGGCTAGGGCAAAAATCATAGGGGATAGCGGACATCCTTGTCTAGTGCCCCTCCGCAACTCAAAGACATGGGAGGTGCAACCATTTACTCACACCCTGGCTTACGGCACATCATAGAATAGCTGAACCCACAAGCGGAAATTGGGGCCAAAGCCCAGCCGAGACAGCACAGCAAAGATGTATTTCCACTCCACACTATCAAAAGCCATACAGGCGTCAAGGGATAGGGCCGCCGCCTCGTCTGTGTGGAATGCCTCTGTCAAATAGAGTACCCCATGTAGCCGTCTCAGGTTCAGGCGGGTGCTGCATTTCGGCATGAAGTAGGACTGGTCGGGATGTACCACGGACACTATTACTCCTGACAGCCTATTCACTAGGACGTTCACTAGTACTTTGGACTCCACGTTGAGCAGGGAAATGGGGCGGGATAAGGTGCATTATGTAGGTGGTTTGCCTCTTTTTGGGTTACCACAATGGTGGCTGTTCTTTGGTGATCCGGGAAGGTCCCCATTTCCCTGGCTTCCAGGAACATGTTCAGGAGGTGGGGTGCTATCTTCTGACCTGTCCTCTTGAATAGTTCAAGGGGTAGCCTGTTCGGACCAGGCTTTCCCGGATTGCAGTCCCTGAAGCGCCCCCACTATTTCTTCTACCGTCAAGTCGCTGTGGAGGGCCTCTCTATTGTCTTTCGTCAGGGTCATAGTTTCTAGAAGCTCTATGCAGTCAGATCTGGATCTGTCGGATTTAGAGGCGTATATATATTTTTGTAGAAGCCTGCAAATGCTTCGGCAATTTCACTGTCTCCCGTGTGCGCCTCTTCCTCAAGGTCAAGGATTTATGTCACCCACCCTCTTTCGTTGTCCCTCTTATCAAGCCAGGCAATAAGTTTTGTGGCTTTGTCCCCTACATCATAGAGCCTACTCTGTACTGCTAAGGCGTGTGTCCTTGCTGCGTTTTCCGTGATGTCCCGCAGTTCCTGTTGTGCAATGCGTAATTGGTGTGTCATGTTCCTTGCCTTATCCCCCCCTTTTACTAACTCCGCCTCCAGGGCCACAACTTTCAGCTTGAGTGCCTGGTGTCTCCTTCTATCCTCTTTATTCTTTACCCCGACCTGTGCTTGGTATTGCCCACGTATCACAGGTTTGTAGGCTTCCCAGAGGGTGCAGCAGGAGTTCACAGACCCCTCCTTTTGCTGGAAGTACCTCTCGGTGCCCTCTATCAGGTGTTCCGCAAACTTCCTGTCTGTCAGATGCCAAGCAGCCAGTCTGGGGGGCGGGACATATTCCATCCCTGAACCAAGTAGCCGCCGGGGAGTGGCCGGATATCCCCCTTGCCATGTGATGGGTGTCTCGAAAGAGCCTCACGTCTGACCTAAAGGTGAACATGTAGTTTATTCTGTACAGGGTGCTGTGTTGTGGTGATAGGTGTGTATATTGGCATTCTGTCATGTTCTGGACACTCCATAGATCGGCCCGCCCTAGCGACTCCACAAAACTGCCCAGGGGAGCCCCTGTTTTCGTATCCACCTTCCCCGGCCATCTATCCTCTGACCGGGAGATGACATCATTCATGTCACCTCCCAGGATCAGGGATCCCACCGGCAGCTCGAGGAGTAGCGCCCCAAGCGCGGTTAGTGTGTCCCCTTGTAACCCTGGCGGAATGTATACTGAGCCCAGATTTAATGTGTGCCTGTCTCATTTGCCCGTTTGGAATACAAATCTGCCTAGCGGGTCCCTCCACGTTTTCACAGGGATGTATGCCACAGCAGACCCGAGGAGAATCTCTACTCCCTGGGACCCTGAGGTACATCCCATGTGCACCACCAAGGTGTATCCCCACCTGTCTAGAGCCTTGTAGTAGTGACCCTGCAAATGTGTTTCCTGTAAAAGGACTAAGCCCAGCTTGTGTCGCTTGAAGAATTGGAGTACCAACATGCACTTTATCTTGGACCCCAGGCCATTCACATTCCAGGATATCATCTTAAGCGTATGCTGCTTGTGAGTCCCCATTACTTAACGCAGCATGTGTTGTGCTCGGGTCATCTAGGAGTGTATGGTTGTTGGGTTTGAGAATCCCCGCCCTCCACCCGTCCGGGTATACCCGTCCCTGAAGCATAGTGTCACGAACAACTGCTGCAATAACTCTTAACGAGTGAACTTGCCCCACAACTCCCCCCTCCCTGCCACCCTGTACTGTGGGATTAGAACTTCCCACAACCCCAATTTGCAGAGCACCTGTCTCCCTTAACTGTAACATAACCTTTTAGTGGGTTGGCTGCCTTAACATACCTTCTCTATGTGCCCTCTCAACCCGCGAACACCCCACTGGGTTTGGAGTACCGTGCCCCCACACGGATCATTACTTTCACATCTCTTTGTCTAGGGCCTAGTGGTTAACCGTTGGAGGCATGCTCATGATCAACGAGCAGTATTGTCCCTTCCCCTGTGTTGCTCCCCATGCCCTCATCCTCCCACCCCTTCGCTCCCCCCTGTGTGTACCTCACCGCTCATCTCCCTCTGTTTCATCGATCTTCCCGCAGTTCGTACTAGCGGCAAGTCCCAAAGTTTCTAACATAATCCATCACCTTCACAGATTCACGAGGCATCTGGGACTGCTCTGAGGGCTGTCTGTCGTTGTCCTTGCCCAAGGAGTCTCCGACCAACTTCCCACAAGGGTGGGGCCTCCTCGGACCTTTGGGGTGTCGAGACTCCGCGTGCGCCAACCCTCCAGCCAGTTCCCGGCCTCCGCTAGGGAGTGAATAAACCAGGATTTCCCTTCCGCAAGGACCTTGAGCTTGGCAGGGAATAGCATCATGTATTTTAATTCCTTGTCTCTAAGGGCTCTCTTAACTTCCTCGAAGCTTCTCCTCTGTTTCTGGACCTGGTAGGTGAAATCCGGAAGAAATGAATCGGGGAATTCTCATATTTAAGGTCTCCCTGTGCCAGGGCAGCCTAGAGGATGACATCACAGTCACGGATGTTGAACACGCAGGCTATGATGGTACGTGGCGGGGCCTATGGTCTTGGTGGTGGGATCGGAGTCCTGTGCGGCTTTTGTGGCTGAAAATAATTTCGAAAGGCGTTTGGGTGTCAGGTTATTTGTGATCAAGTCTTCCACAAATAGGTCCTCGCTTTCAGCTTCCGCTCCTTCCGCCACCCCGACAATGCTCACATTGTTGCGCCTGGACCTCCCTTCCTGGTCTTCGACTCTTGCTTCCAGTGCTTCTTGTTGCTTGGTTAATTTACGCACTGCTCCTCTAAGAACCTTGAGGATGATTGAGGCCACGGATATTGGTTTCTGCCATGCATACCTTGGCCGACATCTTCTGGAAGTCTGGTCTAAAGAGCCCCACTTCAATTGTGACTGAGTCAATTTGGGGTTTCAGGGAGGACTGCAGGCTTTGTATCGCCGCCATTATTGCCCCTAGAGAGGGCTCCCCGGAGGCTACCGGGTCCGGGGGCTGGGTCGACTCATCTTGGTCAGGCTTCGGGACTGCATACTTATCCATCTTGTTTCTTTGGGGTGGTAGGTGCCCCTTGGGTTTCACCATGACCTTCAGACTCCTACTGCTGCCTGGATTATGGCCTGGAGTCATCGTATTCAGGTGTTGCCACTTCCCACAGCCTCTCCTACTAGTTGCTCAGTGCCGCGTTGAGTTCTGGGTCTATAGTCATGCCTTAGGGTAACTGGGGGGTCTAGAGGTAGCACACCTCACCCCCCTGTCTGTTCCAAGTGATCAGTGTGCAGTCCTCTGCAACCCGTTGTATAAGGCCACAGTTTTGGATAGATTCCTCCACTCCCCGTAGGTTTCTACTCCTTAGCTACAGTCCACCCGATGCGACTCTTGTTCCAGACCCCCACTGAACAGGTTCTAGTCTCCCGAACCACTCCCATGGCTGCTTGCCCTCCTGCAGCCCGGGGAGCGAATGTTGCCAGGTCTCTTCAGTCGCACTTGATGGCTCGGGGCTCCTCCGGCACCTGGCACCGACGAGCCCAGGCTGTACAAAGTACGGACGTTCTCTCTTTCCCTCGCCGCTGCGGGTCAGGCCCTTGAGGGATTAGTACTATGCAAGGCCAGAAGGCTCCCAGCTGCAGCCGCACCTCTTCCTGCCAGCAGTAGCATCTGTGCCTGTGGGATGTTTAGGGGGGTCCAGGGGCCTCTCCCACCTGGCCCCTAAGATTGTCCCCGTGTGAGAACCAGCAACAGGGCGGCCCCTTCAGTGACTGCTTGCCCTCCCGCAGTCTAAGGAAGCAGTCGCGCGCTGCCCTGCCGGGCATCTGCGCCACCTCAGGATCTTCCCTTGACCCCCGGCCAGGAAGGAATATCCGTGGTGCTGGAGCACCCCTTTTCTTCTGTTGCTGCCAACTGTTTAGGGCCCTCTGGGGGTTTCAGCACGGGGAGGCCTGTCTCCCATGCATCTGCCACCACAGGCATGCTTCCTCACCTCCGCGCTTTAGCAGGCACTGACGTGACCACTCCAAGGCCTGGGATCAGCACGGCTTCGGCCACGATACTTGCACTTCCTATGTGCGGTTCCCCTCTCACGCTGGCATTGGAGGTCTTGAGCGGTGCAGTGGGTGCGCTCACCTTATGCACTCCGCCGGTCCCAGAAATAATTTTATCATATATCTTGGTGTAAGAAGTGGTAAATGTGGGAGCTGTTGGTCTTATGAACATATGAATCCTTTTTCTCTCAAAAACAAATCTGAACAATGCTCTAGTGAATGAAATGCCATCTAAGTACAGAAAGAAGAATTTAGTGATATTTTTTTATATAGTTTTAGTATATAACCATACATAGAACCGTTTTGAGGTTCTCTGGTGAGGTGCTTCAAACTAGAGCATGTCTTGAGGAAATATAATAAGCATAACAAATCCTTTCATGTGAGGGATCTTAGGCCCTCATTACGATGTCATCACAGCGGCCAGGACACCTCCCGCAAGCAGTTGGCAGTCTGACTGCCGAATTGGGTGGCACCGCCGTGCTCGCGGTCGGAAAGTAATCTTTTACGCAGCAGCTTGTGCTGCAGCCCAGGAAAAGGGCTGCAGCACAAGCCACTGGGTAAAAGCACTTGATGCACATCCATGCACTGTGTACCATGCACTATGTGGTGCATGTCACACGGTGCATAGATGTGAGCGGGGACACAACATGTGCTCCCAGGCCCACTTTGCAGTGGCCCATGAGGGAAGGGGGTTCTGTACAGCACCCCCAAAGTCCCTTTTCAACAGTCTTTTCATAGCAGTCGGACTGCTATGAAAAGGGACATAGTAATCCCAAAGACGATGGCCCTGCTTCAGCACCACCGCCAGTCAGGGATTGCGATTATGACCGCCACCCCTTCGGGATCTATGATCGAGGTGGCGGACTCCCCTCCGACCGATTGTGCTCCGATTGCCGGTATTGCAATCCAGCGATCAGACTGCAGGGCTGTCTGTAGGTCATTCCGCTAACGACCTGTCGATGGCGGTCCGACCGACATCATAATGATGACTTTAGGGTCCTTGTTTTGCTTAGTCCTTTGTTAAGCTTTAGTTTGAGAAAGACAATAAACTTCATAACGGTGTTGTTCAAGTACCTATGAGAAGAAGAATTACGGGGCGTGCAAATATTTTAAGAAATGGAGAAGATTCTGGGCATATTTGTTCATTTGTAACATGTTAATCATGGCTCATGCTTAGATTTAGATTTTGCTATTCTAAAAATCATTTTTCTCATTCCCAGATTTAAATTTTACCAGTATGCAAATAATTTTGGGAGATTTTGAGAATCTGTCTGGTTTAGAGGGCAAGTCCATATCGTGGATTACCATTTAAAGTGCAGTTTGCGTAGCCCTGGCTATTCACCATTGGAATTATAATATGAATCATAAATTTAATGTTCTGATTAGTGAGATGTCAGGGAAAACTACTGATTTATTCTGACAGATTCAAGATATTTTGTGTAGGTAAATAATTAGAATACAACACATTCAACATATGATCCACAAAATGTAATATATATTCCTGATAGCCTATTTTGATACCAGGAAAGTCAGTTGAGCAAGGGATTTTGGCCAAAATAAACGGAACGTCAGCAACATGATGATAGAAACTCCTTTTTAAAAAAAAGTTGCTATTGTTAATTTTTAAACATTTCTAAACCCTAACATTAGACATGAATTCATGAATGCATAAAACCGGATTACAACCCTGGTGCTAATTTTGTTTCAAGTGCAAGCTCGCAATCTGGGCTGTATGTGCTTGTGAGTTGACTGCACATTTACCATAAGCCCATCTGAAAATTGCATAAATCATTTTATTTGGCTATCGGTTTTCAGCTGTAGAAACCTGAAGGAAATATTTTTCACAAACAGCAGGACATTCTCATTTGCCCACCCTGGAACAAACACATGTGGTCAGATTTGAGCAATATAGAACATAGTTTTGGAACAATTGGGTAATATGAGGTCCATGAGAGTAAGCGCAGTGATAAAGCCAAGTTTATGTTAGAAACAGAAGATTGCGGGGCATATTATCAAGGATTAGCGATATTTATCGCTAACCGCGCTTAGCGCGTTTTTTGTTAACGCCGCCTATCGCTGGAAATTATCGTTGAGATAACACCCTATTAGTAAGGTTTATCTCCATAGCGATAATATTTCCAGCGATAGCGGCAAAAAGCGAGAATATCGCTGGAAAACCAGCGATATTCTCGCATTAACGCTAAGGTGGATTCAGCATTAGAATCCACCTCCTATACTTTAAACAGGTAAGTCGTCCTCACTAGCAGGTGTTAGAATCTAGCGATAAACGCGCTTAGCGCGACTATTATATCGCTTCGCCTGCCTTGCTAATAGGGGGTAGTGGGATTAGCGACTGTTTTCAGTCGCTTTAGTAGGGAACGCCTTCCTTGCATGTCATTAGCGATAATTATCGCTGACATGCAAGGCGATGGAATACGCGGCCTCTAACGCCTGAAAGCTGTCGCTAACGCCTGTTAGCGACAGCTTGCTAATAGGGCGATAAAATTATCGCCGCTTTAGCGGCAAAAAGTGCCGCTAAAGCGGCGATAAAGCCCTTGATAATATGCCCCTGCGTTCTTAATCCAGTAAAATATTTGTGTTTGTATAGCCATTTGAAAAAGGTAAGCAACAGTTATGAGCATGCAGTCTAGCTTGGATTCCTGTAATGGTGGGGGTTTGATGTAAGTTTCATCTTATTGAAATGGGGCAAGGTTATTGAGTCATGCCTCTCTAGGATCGTCAAGTTGAGAATTTACATACATTTTCTGTAGGATTCTTTGGATGAGTTGTGTGGTGGGTTCGATAATATGCGTAGGCCTTCATTAAGAGTGTCCTGTGTTCCAAGTCGTTTATGCAGGGACCAGAAATACACGTTTTGTGGTATTAACCACATTCCTGCAATTTTCCCTGGAACATTTGGGCAGGTGAATCTTGCTAGATTGTATTTGTGGAAAGTACCTGATAAATATAGGCACATGTAGACTTTGGTGCACAACGTATTATGTGGCAGAGGCTGTGGTTTAAGCTATTCACATCTTTCTGTTTGAATCAGGTAGGTGTGTGTTGGAGGAATTGAGTAGAAGGGAAATGAGACTGTCTTATGTTCTTGTCTGGAAGGTTAATAGGATTGGGGATATTTTTTCACCTCTCTTTGTCCTTGGTCATGGTAGTAGCAGTACATTAAGGTAACAAAGTCATTGAAGGTGATTGGTGTAATGTCATTGGTGGATATATGTGGGGGAGGGACATTTGACAGGTTAATTTGGGCAATAGGGGCCTCATAATAGTTTAAATTAGGTTTAGGTATGGAAGAAACAGCTCTTTCAATGATTTTTGTTGAATTAGGTAGTGTGGGGTGAAGTCTTAGTTAGGGAGAGATTAGCCATATAAATGCACAGAATGACATAGGCAGAATGGGCATAAAAGGTAGATTAGGAAAAGCCATGAAAAGGCTTTACACTTACAATGAATATTTACTATAATGATGTACCAGTTTTAGATGATGTTAACATGGAGTGCTAATAAAAAGTAAGTACATGTACCAAACATTCAATCAACAAATTTACTAAACATTCAACTCTAACTATATCAGCTTATACTTAATTTTGGAAGTATCTAGTTTGAGTAAAAAGAATTTATATAAAAAAAGGACAGCCCTATATATAACATTGAAACAACATTGGATAGCATGGATAGTTAAATACCAGTTTAGTAAAAAAATATTCGGGTATGATCACAGGCAGTACACAGTAGTCATTATATCAACATTTAATTAATTACTACTGAGCGTCAGGATAACATAGTTTTCAGCACAGTGCACATGTTCATATGCTATCACAAGTATCTGGCATGCAGTAGAGGAAAAAGTATGTATATATTTCAGAGGCAGTAGCAAGAGTCATGCTCTGATAATGCCCCCTGGCACAGGCACAAGCGTGCTTTTCACCCTTGTCCCCATATTTCCCACCCCCACACTGCATTAGCAGTCCTGCTAAGATTGTCTGTCTACTCAGAGCACCCTGAAATTGTCGGTAGGTGTTCAAGGTTCAAATAATCTTCATTCGGTGGCAACATGACCATAAAAGTGCATGTTAAAACAAATACAAAAATATCACACAAGTCGATATCACAGTTTAAAATTACAAACGTACATCAGCATTGGCCTTGGGTATCATCGTAGCTAAAATCATGCTGTATATTTTTTCCTTAGACTCATTGTCTTAGTAATAAAATTTAGCACTGCATAACAGATTGTTGGGCACTCAAGAAGCTGTAAAATCGGTAAATCTTTTTGGCGTTTTATAGGACCTTCTCCTGATAAAATTGGACATAAAAAACGGGTTTTAAAATCAGAGTATAAAGTGAAAATAACATCAAGTGCTTAGTTGACTGTGTGGACATACTGTCGCATGGACAGCAGGGTAAAAATTCAAACCAAGTCCCAATAAGGGGAAAGGCCACTAAAAAATGAATTCTGTTTACTCAGAGACAAGATAAATAGACTCTGTGAGCTGGAGCCTTTATCCTAGATAGATAGGGCTCCATGCCTTCACAGGTTGACAATGGAGTGTATGAATAAACAGTAACCATATCTAAAACTTTCTCAAGTCTCATCTCTGTGGGCATAATATCTGTCCTTTACCAATGTCTTCGTGAGTGGGGTTATCTTGATGGTATTCTCAAAGAGACTGGATAATCCTAAGTCTTGAAGAGTATTTTTTACGTGTTTCATCCATGGAATAGCTTGCATATTATTATTTTTTATTTTATTTTTTGTCCTCATATGCCTCATAAACACCATTTCACTTGCACCTTGACTGGGGTGTCCTGCCCTTTTGCTGGAAAATGAAGGAAGGAGGGTTCACACGGTACCACCCTCGGGTTGTGATGACCCCTTCTTCAAAGCACATTTTCTGCAAGCAGCCCTGCTCCTTAGAAAAGTGCCAGCCGAGGTGGAGTAGGCTTAATTATTGGACCCCTGATCTGACCTGCTACCTTGTTGCTCAAACCATCGTAATAGAGGTAACCAGAACTCATACCTTATATGCCCCTTGTACGACATATCCAGTCTGGCTATACTCTTTAAAGAAACTAGCCAATCCTCGTATTGAGGAGGGGTATGGGCCACCCATTGCTTACAGATCTCTTTGCGTGCCAGTAATATAGCATAAAATACCAGCTTCGCATAGTTTTTGCCAATTTTTAGTTGCGGGTCCAAACATCCAAAAATAATTAGCAAAATGCTTACCTTAATTTGAATCTTCAAAGTATTGGACAAGGCTCTACTCACACCCTCCCAGAATATCTAGATCTTTGGGCAGTGCAAAAATATATGCACATTGTCTTCTTTCATGCTGCCGCATTTTGGACAAGCCACCTCACCTCCCTTTCCAAATTTCGAAAGTCTTTGAGGGGTCCAGTAAGCCCTGTGGATGGTGAAAATATGATTTCTCCTCAGATAGGCAGGTTTTACTATGTTGTACATCATTGACACAGATACTTGCCATTGGTACTCCAGCGAAATCTCCAGCAAGCGTCCTCCCCACAACTCCACCGGCAAAATTAATTCTACGTCTTCCATCTCGATCATCAGCCAGTACCACACAGCAATTTCTTTCTTCACCGCAGTCCCTAACATCAGTCTCTCTTCGAGTTCATTCTGATCCCCTATTTTTGTGCCTGGAGACTGGTACCAGCTGTGTATCTGGAGGAACTTGAATCTTGAGACCTTATGGTCCGTCTTTTGTTTGCACATCTCCCAAGTGATCAAGTGTCCTTCGTGGATTAAATGCTCCCATCTTGTTA
The DNA here is from genome assembly GCA_963921515.1 of Calotriton arnoldi. Taxonomy (NCBI): domain Eukaryota; kingdom Metazoa; phylum Chordata; class Amphibia; order Caudata; family Salamandridae; genus Calotriton; species Calotriton arnoldi. The sequence goes on along the minus strand of CAWUFW010022792.1, from coordinate 50,555 downwards.
TACCGGACTCACGTAATGGAGTTGACAGCATGTCCTTTGTCCATTCTGGAGAGCCCGGAGAATCCCAAATGGGGGCAAGTTGACTGAAGTACGGAAGTTTTAAAGCCTTTTTAATTTTGTACCATGTCTCGGCCATACCCCATAAAATGTTCAGCCTGACCTTTTTAAAGTACTTAGGATCAGCATATCTATGCATAAAGCTCCTTCCTCCTGCTTCAACATCACTGCCAGTAACCTCCCAATCTCTGAGCTTGTGGGTCTATCTAACAGCATTTTCCCATTCTTTAGCAGGAATGCCCAGGAGTAAAATAACAAATCTGGTAGTGCTAACCACCCTTTCTCCGCCCTCCTTCTCAGCTTCTTCCATGCTATCCGTGGCTCTTTGGAAGACCAAATAAAGCTACTGATCTGGCTTTGCATCTTCGCGAACCATTCCTTCTTAAAGGGTAAGGGAATTGAATCAAATAGAAAAGTAAACTTGGGGAGGACTATCATCTTCACCAAGTTAGCTCGGCCGAATAAAGTAAGCGGGAGATATGACCAGTTTTTCAGCAAAACGCCCACTTCCTTCCTAACTTTTTCAAAGTTTTCCTTGGTTAGCATGGTGATATCTTGGTGATATCTGTGTTCCAAGCCATTACCTCCGTCTTCTCTTTATTAATGTCATAGCCAGAGATCTTCCCAAAGTCTGCCGTTAATGTCATGACACGACTCAGAGTTCTCTGTAGGTGGGTTGTATAAATTAGAAGGTCATCTGCATATAAGCCTAATTTCTTTGCCCAACCTTCGTATTGAAATGGTAGGATATCTGGGTAATTCCTGATTCTCCTTGCTAGCGGTTCGATGCATAGATCAAACAGTAGTGGTGACAAGGGGCAGCCTTGCCTCGTGCCCCTGGTGATCCGGAGTTTGTCAGGGAGCCATTAACCAGCACCCTAGCTTCTGGTGCGGCATAAATTCCTGGCAGGGCTTTACAAAAATGTGTCCCGAGGTTGAGAGACTTCACCGCTGCTTGTAAGTAGACCCAGTTTACCCGGTCAAATGCCTTAGTAGCATCTGACGCCACTACCGCAAGTGGGAGCTCGTAGGCAGTGTCAAATCTATAGAGATGATGAGCGTGCAAGTCAGCTCTTTCAAAGATCTTCCTCCAATATACCCCTTTTGATCTTCATGTACAAGCTCAGACATAACCCCATTGAGTCTTCCTGCCATAATTTTCGCGACAAAATCCTGGCCAACTCCACCAACTCCAAGGAACTTTTCAGTGTCATTCAAGAATTCACCAACCCACGCAGCGAAGCCACAGACATCACCCCATCCCAAGACCTCTGCGACAAGCTTGGAACCTATTTCCACCTCAAGATCAAAAACCTCTACGACAACTTCATCGACCATCCACCAGGCGCCACAGACGGCCCCCGCCCCCCAGAAACACCAGCCAGCCCACCATCTCCAACTGGACACCGATCACAGCCGAAGACACCGCCTCGACCATGAAAAGCATCCACTCGGGGGCCCCCACCGACCCCTGCCCCCTCACATCTACCACAGAGCTGTGGCCGCCATCACACCCAAACTACAATGCACCATCAACACCACCTTCAAAACAGGCACCTTCCCAGACGACTGGAAGCACGCAGAAGTCAGACCCCTGCTCAAGAAGCCCACAGCTGACCCCACCGACCTCAAGAACTATCGGCCCATCTCGCTCCTCCCCTTCGCAGCCAAAGTTGCAGAGAAAACAGTCAACAGGAAACTGACATGATTCATTGAAGAGAACGCCGTCCTCGACCCGTCCCAATCCGGATTCCAAAGCAACCACAGCACAGAGACCGCCCTACTCGCCGCCACAGATGACATCCGCACCCTCCTGGACCAAGGCCACTCCGCAGCCCTCATCCTACTCGACCTATCAGCGGCCTTGGACACCGTCTCCCATCGCACACTAGTCACCAGACTACACGACGCAGGCATACAAGGAACAGCCCTGGACTGGATCCGATCATTCCTCACCGGAAGAAGCCAAAGGATCAGACTCCCACCCTTCCTCTCCGACCCCACGAAAATCTCCTGCGGAGTCCCACAGGGTTCATCACTGAGCCCCACCCTCTTTAACATTTACATGGCCCCCCTCGCAGCCATCGTCCGACAACACAGCCTCAGCATCGTATCCTACGCCGACGACACCCAGCTCAACCTCTCCCTCACCAAAGACCCCACCACTGCCAAACTCAACTTCCAGAAAGTGATGCAAGACGTCGCAGTCTGGATGACCAACAGCTGCTTGAAGCTCAATGCTGAGAAGACAGAAGTCCTCGTCCTCGGTACTACCCCTTCTGCATGGGACAGCACCTGGTGGCCGACTGCCCTCGGAAGCCCACCTACCCCCTCAGACCACGCCAAGAACCTCGGCATCGTACTCGACTCATCACTCACCATGAACCGACAGGTCAACGCCGTCACCTCCAGCTGCTTCAACACCCTCCGCATCCTCCGCAAGACCTTCAAGTGGATCCCCCCTGAGTCAAGGAAGACAGTCACCCACCCACTCATCACCAGCAGACTGGACTATGGAAACGCACTCTAAGCCGGCATCAACAAGTCCCTACTCCGCAAACTCAAGACGGTACAGAACACAGCCGCCAGACTCGTCCTCGGCATCCCCCGACATGAACATATCAGCCAACACCTACGAAGTCTCCACTGGCTCCCCGTGGAGAAAAGAGTCACTTTCAAAATCCTCACTCATGCCTACAAATGCCTACACAACAACGGACCCAAATACCTCAATGACAGAATCAACTTCCACGTACCCAAAAGAAACCTCCGATCTTCCAACCTCGCACTGGCCGAAACCCCGCGCATCCACAGAGCCAGAGCAGTCGGAAGATCCTTCCCTCACATTGCAGCCAAGACCTGGAACGAGCTACCGGCAGACATCAGACGCGCCCCCTCCCTGAACACCTTCAGGAAGACCCTCAAGACCTGGCTCTTCGGCTAAACAGATCTGCGGAACCCCCCCCCTCAGCGCCTTGAGACCCTCACGGGTGAGTAGCGCGCTTACAATTCCCTGATTGATTGATTGTACAATAATAATCTGCGCGGGGCAATCCTTTAAGATCTGCAGTACCCTCTCTCGTCTTCTCCTCACCCTAAGCCTATTCACATTCAAGGATAACATTTTTATAGCATATTCTCGTTTCCCACCCATCACCCATCACCCTTAAAGTCTAAGTCTGAGTTCTTCATAGGGGGATAGAGGAAGGGAAAACATGGCGGCCGGCTAGACGCGGGCCGCAGGAGAGCCTGGAGTGTGCAGTGTAAATACATGAATACGAGCTTGAAGGAAACAGCCTGAAACAGATCTCATAATCAGGGTAAAAAGGAAGCTGCACCTGGAGGGAAATTACTTTACCTGGACGGCCTGGGGGCAACGGCGTCTTGAGAGTGGACCATGTTGTGTAGCAGCAATCACGGCAGCGGAACAGCCGTGGGTGAGGGCGGCTTTGGAGCTGCGCAGAGGGCGGCGTGAAGCCACAAGGATCCCCTTCCGGGGCAGAGGAGGCAGCGGCAGCGGAGACGCTATCAGGAACAAGGAGCAGAGTGAATCTGGCGGCAAGGAGGATTCAAGCCGGATAACTCGACCTTCACTCCAGATTCAGTCCCAGGAAGGGTGCACAGCTACGGAGCATAAAGAGATCAAAGTCCGGTAAGGGCAGGAGAAGAACAGAGGTTGGGAGTGCGTGTTTTGAGGGGAATAGAGGGATCTCTAGATACACTTTAAGGAGTGTAGGGAGAGGAAGAGGGCTGGTAAATCCTGACTCAGGCAGGATTGCACTCAAGGTGGAGGAGGAAGGGGGAGAGGTAAAAGAAACTGAAAGGGCAAGACCTCCAGCAAGAGAGAAACCAGTGCCTCGTGCTATTCCAGGCCATAAAAAAGTATTGAAAATAAAACATATCCCTGAGCAGAGGATTAAGGTCACCCCCTCACTTAGGACCTTTTTTAAGGTTCTTCCAAAAACATTAATTTTGAGTGAAAGTAGTATGGCGGAGAGTTCTGGGCACAAGGAGGTGGTGAGCAAGAAGCAAGAGATGCAAGAAAAACCCTCTGATGTAAGGAGCATGGAAGACTGGACTAAGGATATGAGCCCGAATCGGTATCAGGTTCTCGCCTCGGATACCCTAGCTGCCTCTGGGGGGGATGTCCTAATTCAGAGGAGGTGGAATCAGAAACATCAAAAGGCTCTAGCTGTAGTACTGACGCGAAACAGACTAAAACTGGGGGGTGCCAGAAAGAGAGGAAAGAAGGCGAGGGAGTTGCGTACAGTTCTAAAAATGCAAATAAGAAGGACCCCTCAATTGGAGCTCTCCCAGTATCCCTTACCACTGAAATAAAAAGCAGATTTGAAGTCTCGGAGACAAATCAGAGGGAGATAAGGTCGGCTTAAGAAACCCTGGAAAGGAAGATTGATGACTTGAGCAACAGAACAGCAACCCTAGAAGGGGAAGTAGGGGGAGAGGCAGTGCAGACTAACAGCGCTAAGATAGAGGGGCTAAAATTGAAAGAGAGAGAGCAGCAAGACAGGGTGGAAAGGCTGGAAAACTTCCAGAGATAGAACAATTTGAAGATCTTAAGTGTCCCGGAAGCCGAGGAGGGGGATGACATTAAATCCTATTTAGTCCAACTGATTAAAAGAGAGCTAATGTTGGAGGAATCAGAGCAGGAGGTTGCTAAAGACATTCAGAGGATTCATAGAGACCCCTTTAGACTAAACACAAACAGGACTAAGCCTAGGAGAATATTAGTGAATTTCCTCACATATACATTAAAAGAGGAGATTCTGTCTAAAGCCTTGAGCAAGAAGTCGATTGAGGTGGACGGGGTTAAGTATGAATTCAGATCTGATTTGTCGAGCGTTACCTCCAACAGGCAATGGGAACTAGGGAAAAGGATTGAACCACTAAGGAGGTTGGGTGCCTCGGTGCAGCTGTAGTTCCCTGTGTTTTTGAAGGTGATGTTCAACAATAAGATGCACACCTTTCGCTTGGTTGAGGAGGTATACGAGTTTATTGAAAGCTTGCAGCCGGGAGGCTAGTAACGTTTGGCATAGGAGTCCGAACACCCCTGTATGATTGTGCATTTTTTTTTCTTCTTTAAATTTCCTTTCTTATTTATCAATAACCACTAGAATTTGATGCACACTTCGGGGGGCACCCATAGGGCTCAAGCCATGAAGAGTCAGGGTTGGGTTTTCCAGGGTGGGGGGGGGGGTACAGGGAGCACTGGGTGGGGAGCATGTGGGAGAAAATAAAAACAATCCTCAGAAGCCTCATTAACGCTGAACCTACACTCAGACTTAGAAATAGCTAGCATATTAGTCTGTTTCAGACAATCCTCCACCATTTCCAGGGTAAAAGTTAACTCTGTGATGGACCAAGTTTTAACCCACAGCAAAATCGGTGCCAAGTCCAATCTGTCTTCTAAAAAATCTAGACCCATTTCGTTGTGAGTATTAAAACTTGATGTACATGTGTGGAGTCCTAAAAGCCTGGTTAAAAATGAATTTTTTGCGACTGAAGGGTCTGTACAGGCGTATGCCCTGACACTCACCACCGTTTGTGCCCACAGACGAACATTTACTTTTATATAACATGGCTAGTTCTTTGCAAGGTTTATGTCCAAAATGTTTTGGAAAACTAAATAGAGATTCACATACCACCTCAGTTCTTTGCAAGGTTTATGTCCAAAATGTTTTGGAAAACTAAATAGAGATTCACATACCACCTCTGTCTAGTGGTATTTTCGGTAATTAAACTGTCCCATCCCAGGTTGGCACTAAAGAAAAATGCTCAAATAGCTCAAATTAATTGTTTTCGTAATAGGTGTATTTCCACTAAAGAATTTCTTTGAGAGGTTAGTCTTTGGTCCACATGTTAAAATGTAAGATTTGTCATGATTTACCTTATGTTTCAGCCCTTGCATAAAACTATAAAAGCCCAACTAAAAGTGCTTGCAGGCCTTTTGCAGTGCGAGCCAAAAGGGAAGCACAGTCCGTGTATGGTAACAGAGGAACTGAATGCAGACCAATTTTGGGATGTCAGGAGTGCAATTAGTTAAAAATGAATCAAGGGCATTTATTAAAAAAAAGAAATAAAAAAGGCACCAAAATACAGAGTTGTCTCACCCCTGCGTGACTTGAATAGGAGAAGTTTGTTCGCCCATCTAGGAGTAACAAACTCTTATGTTTGTTTCTAATGTTTGGTCTTGGTGGAGACTTTTTAACACACTCAATAAAGGTAAATCTACTTCTGCATGTCCCATAATGTCCTACAGTTTATTCTGTCCACTAAGTCAAAGGCGCAGAAGAGGTCCATGAAAGCCATATGTATGACACCTCTCCTGGCCTTGACTTATTTAGCCAAGATTAGGAAGAGATTTAGAGCTTGCTTGGTGGTTCCAACTCATGGGCGGAACCCATATTGCACTATGGTGAAAAAGGACTTTTCATAAACATGCTTCCAGCTTCCCCAAAATGACTCCACCAAAGCTTTTCCCAGGTGAGTCAAGCAGTATAATCGTCCGATAATTTTGGGGGAAATTCTTGTCTCCATTTTTGTATATGGGGGCTGTGACTGATGGCCTCAAAGTCTCAATCCCCCTCCCCCCGATTATTAAGGACCTAAAAGCATTTGTGCGCAATGGGACCCAGAAATCTAAATTATAGTTAAAAATATCAGCTGGCACCACGTCTGGTCCAGCTGCCTTGCCTGTTGCTGAATGGAGTATGGCCATATGTACTTCCCCCACTGAGATGGACTTACTAAATTCAACTAGGGCCACAGAGGTTACAGCAGAGTCAGCTGGGGTCTTTGGGTATTATCAGACAATCCAGAGTAAAATATGTTTTCAAAATGAGAAAGCCATTCGTGCTCCATTATGTGGCAATCTAGCCCCAATTCTGTGTTTTTTGGTAAAGAAGGGCCTATTCACTATTTGCCTGAAGGCTCTATTGTCTGTCAGAGCTGCTGCTTGTTTCAGATCATCCTACTCCTTTGTTCTGATTTCATCCTGCCGTTTTAAACTTTTATAGTTCCTTCTAGCCGCTCTCACCGACACTCCATCCCGGGGGATTTTATGAGTAGGTGTTTAACCAGAATGGTGAAAAACTGCTCCAGAAGTACCAGGTAAATCTGGGTGCGAGCGTTTATTACCCATTTTGGGGCAAAAAACTTGTCATTGTTGGACATTGCAGTCGTTATACTGGCTGGTAAACTTAATCCAGCTTTCCCGTATCTCTGCTGCAAAGTCCAGCCAACTCGTAGGGCCAGATGTATCAAGCATTTTTCCAGGCGAAAATGTCACGATTCGCAGAATCAGGCCATTTGCAACCAGAAAAAAGCATTTTGGTATATATCATTCCCAAATTGAGATTCAATAACATTCAACACCTACCTCATAAATATTTATCAATCAATCAATCAATCAATCAATCATGTCACTTATAAAGCGCACTACATACCCGCGAGGGTCTCAAGGCGCTGGGGGAAGAGGGGGGTGGTGCTGCTACTGATCGAAGAGCCAGGTCTTGAGGAGTCTTCTGAAGGCCAGTAGGTCTTGGGTCTGTCGGAGGTTGGTGGGGAGGGTGTTCCAGGTCTTGGCGGCGAGGTGGGAGAAGGATCTGCCGCCGGCGGTCGTTTTCCGGATGCGGGGGACTGTGGCGAGGGCGAGGCTGGTCGAGCGGAGCTGACGGGTGGGGGTGTAGAAGCTGAGTCGTCTGTTGAGGTAGGCTGGTCCGGAGTTGTGGAGTGCTTTGTGTGCGTGGGTGAGGAGCTTGAAGGTTATCCTCTTGTTGGCAGGGAGCCAGTGCAGGTCTCTCAGGTGGGGTGTGATGTGGCAGCGTCGGGGGATGTCGAGGATAAGACGTGCAGAGGCGTTCTGGATGCGTTGCAGCCGCTCTCAGGAGCTTAGCCGTCGTTCCTGCGTAGAGGGCGTTTCCGTAGTCCAGCCTGCTGGTGACGAGGGCCTGGGTGACTGTTTTTCTTGTTTCGGTGGGGATCCACTTGAAGATCCTGCGGAGCATTCGGAGGATGTTGAAGCAGGATGAGGAAACGGCGTTGACCTGCTTAGTCATGGAGAGGGTGGGGTCGAGAATGACCCCTAGGTTGCGTACGTGGTCGGTGGGTGGCGGGGCTGTTCCCAGTGATGTTGGCCACCAGGAGTCGTCCCAGGCTGAAGGGTTGGAACCAAGGATGAGGACCTCCGTCTTGTCCGAGTTCAGCTTCAGGCGGCTGGTCCTCATCCATTCGGCGACGGCCTTCATTCCTTCGTGGAGGTGGGCTTTGGCGGTGTGAGGGTCTTTGGTGAGGGAGAGGATCAGCTGGGTGTCGTCGGCGTAGGAGATGATGTTGAGGTTGTGCTGTCGGGCGACGTGGGCGAGGGGTGCCATGTAGATGTTGAACAGCGTTGGGCTGAGGGAGGAGCCTTGGGGTACGCCGCAGATGATCTTGGTGGCCTTGGATCGGAAGGGGGCGAGGCGGACGCTTTGTGTTCTGCCGGAAAGGAAGGATGTGGTCCAGTCTGCCGGAAAGGAAGGATGTGGTCCAGTAGGTCCCACTCACTCAGAATAACTAAATGAAACTCTATAAGTTTTATACATTAGGAATAGTAATTTCCTAATTGTGATTCGCATAGAATCGCAATTATGTAATCGATATTCCTAATATTGATACACCTGGCCCGTAGTGAGGACCCAAAAGTGCACATAAGTGCAATTTAAGACAGTAGCACATTCCTGGGGTCTCTTCTCTTAAAAACTGTCTGTGCAGCTTATCTTGAATGGGGAATATTGTTTTTTAAGGTTCTGCATTACAACCACAACATCACTTTAACTGTGTTTATGTGACTAGTGGATAGTTGGCCCTCACTTTCCAGTTCAGCAGATCCTGTGTGTTGCTGCATTTTGGTTGTTGCAGACAGTGTTGAAATAGTTTACTACAGAAAACCTATTAGTAGAAAGATGTGTGTAGCTCGGTTGCCCATGGCTACACAGTTCCTTCCATTATTTGCAATCTTTATTGAATCCTTGCCAGTATTGAGTTAGATATGACAGATTTAGTGGGATAGGAAGAGGTAAAGGGGCTTTTCATGGCCAGTTATATACCACCAGTTTTATGATCTGTCTGGCTACCGCAAACGTTTGTAGTAAGTACATTTGTTGTTTCTACTGCCGAGATGTTCAAGCTGGGACGCAACGCCCCTGTCCCCACCCCGTGGGCCTTAGTTTGTCTTAGAGGGGCACCAGGCTACGGCCTAGAGGAACATTTATGAGGCATCTGTGGAACAGAGACAACCATGCTGAAACTAGGGGGGGCTGTGTTTTAAGTGAATGAAGAGAGTCGCAGTGCACCTATTTGTAATTAGCTGTCAGTTATCTCCTGGCTGGAATTAGGTGTCAAAGTGAAAGAGGGTGGATTCCAAATAACTCTCACAATATCTCCTTCTTATGTCTGATAAACGATCACACTGTTGGTACTTTTGCATTTTTAGGGAGCCCAGCTGCCAATAGAATGCTGGCAATTCTGTTTTTTGTCACCCTTTAAAAGGAATACCTAAACATTGCTGTAATCTTTGAGTTGCTAAATATGTTAGGAGCTGTGAAATTTCTAGAATTGTGAGAAACTATGTTTGAAATTTTGAGGGGACTGATTATTTTCTTTTTCATGAGGATGGAGCGGCATTAAAACAATGGAAGACTTTTATTCTAGGGTGTCTGGCTACGGCATTGATGAAACATAAACTGAGATTATTGTATTTCATGCTGTGACTGTCCATATTATGCATAAAATCCACCATATATGTAAAGATCACTGTTGTGGATACTGTAGGTGTGGTATCATTTTTTTCTCAAAGTTAATCGGATGATCAAAAGATTATTTAGATGGTAACAGTGGCACAATAGGGCACAGGATATTGTGCACAGTCATCAAAGACGAATGTTGTATTCATTTCTATTTTTAGAACTATCATTATGCTGCAGCTTTACAGTAACTGTATTACCTCCTGGATCCTCAGCACACTATTGGATGCAATATTAATTTGTTGACTTAGAAGACAGATAGAGATGCACTCTTTGGATTTAATTTTAAATTTCAGTATCTCATGTTCTTTAAAAAAAAAAAAGAGTAGGTTTCATGATTTTGCCAGCTGCATTTCTTTGAAGCACTATTGTTCAACTGTGTGGAATAATTCTTCCATCCCTGTTTGATATCTCCATGACTAGGAGCATGCCATGGAACGATATCAGGATCTGTATATTAAATCATAGTGGAGATGGAGATTGGATGAAACCTTGCTTTAAAATAATTGAAAAGTTTGGAATTGCTTTGTTTAAAAATTTAGCAAGAGTTTTTTAAACTAAGCTTTCAAGATGTTCCTGATAAATTACCGATGATACTGTGCAGGTGCCAAGCTGTGAATGAGTTTTTTCTGCAAATTAGATTATTGAGATTAATAAATTGAATATTATCTGACAATGGTGTGAAAGGGGTGGATTTAGAATACTGCATTAGGATAGGCAGAAATTTGCCTTATGGATGCAATATCTGTTGCTGGGTTAAATATGCAAATGCTGCAGTTTGTTTCACTATTACCACTTATGTTTTACTTCCTCTCGGCAAAATACATGTATTTCATAGATGCAGGGATTCTCCTAGATCTAACAACAGTAAGAGGGAAATGAACAGTAAACATAAAAATAAATGTGGGACTGAGATGTTAACACTAATAGAGACCCACACTGAAGACTGCCAAAGTCAGACTTCTACGTGGAAACGCAAATCGGAGGTCCTTTGGATGGCATAAACTGAACACATGAGTTTATTAGTGGCTTATACAAGGGTCGACAATTAGAAGTCAGATAAAACCCTAAATGAGTGGAATTGATAAATAAAACTAGCAGAGATCTGTTGCAGGAACATTCATGTTTTCTGGGGGGCCTGGAGACTTTAGCGAGAAATGGTTTTTAAAATTAATTGTATGTAACTGTCAGAGCTACTATATATAAGAACTAATGCAATAAATAAAAACTGCTTCTGCCCCAACTTTAAATACAGAGGAGAAAAGTGAATTTGGCGGTTAAGAAATCCGCTGCTTTTTGGCGGATTTCGCTCATCACTCAATCTCGTCTTGAACCTTTAAAGATTCTTTTTGGTATCTGGTGAATTTTGAGTGTCAATAGGTGCTGCAGTAAGTCACTTACTGTCTGTAAGAGGTGTTATTTGGGTGAATCATGTAGTGAGTGGCTGTAGGCGAGTGGTTTATTGGTTGAGCTCCGTAGTGGCTATCAGTGACTGACTTTTTAGTGCTCCTTATCCTTTTAATCAGGACTTTGCTACATAAACCATATGCATATACACATAAATGCATGCATATATCAGTGTACTGAGTTAGTACCGATAAAAGATGTCAAAGTAGCTGTGCACAGGTAGTGTGATAGGTGGTTATGGTTGAGCAGTGTTGAAGGTAGCTTCATGTGAATGAATGATTGAATGAATGATGAGCACTTCTATAGTGCACGGCTACTCAGAAAGAGTATCCCAGCACTGTTTCGGTGACTGAAATTGGAAAGGAGGTGTGGACCACTGATCTCTTGTTAACCTACTTATAATTGCGAGTGCTGGCTTTGCTGGTTAGAGCTTGGAGAGCCTCTTGGCCACATCTGCGTACGCCATCTCTGTTTCTTTGTCAGTTGCACAAGTGTTGGTAAATTCGTCCCACGCATACGCATTCTTCAGGTATCACAATACACCCATCATCTCTGTTGGGATCTCGTAATTGTGGTATTTTCTTGCTACAATCTTTACTACATGAAGTTTGGGTAGAACATTGCAGTCAGCAAGCGTCAGAACATCTCCATCAAGGAACTTGTGCTTCGAGACCTTTTCATCCTCTGTACTGTTAGCATCAATCTCCTCAGGCAGAGGTGTGTTTAGGTAATTATCAAGTTTGTTCAATGCTTTCGCCACACCTTTCTCCAAGCCGGCATTGTCCTGCTGCTTCGTGTTTTTGATGTAAGCAGAGAATTTGGAGAATATATCAATTCCTGCGGTGTTGGATTCTCGATGCTTAGCAGCCAGTTTAGGGTACTTTGGTGTTGCCAGAGTCTCCTCCAAGAACTCTTCAATTTTGTTGATATCAGTCTTGACCTCACCATTAAAGGTTAGAAACGGTGGGTGAGTCCCAGGTGCCAAAATGTGAAGATTCAACCCCTTTGAGCCAGAGGCTCATGAAGAGCCACTGTGGGAAAGGGCAGTTCCCAATGCTTTCTCCATTGGTGTAGGTCTTCATGGTATAAGTGGTTGCGCCCGAGATTCAAACTGACCCAGTCCACACCCTGACAGTGACCAGTGATGACTGTGAGGAGACGAGGTGGCTGATGCAGTAACCTGCAAGTGCCTCACTCTAGGTAGGGCAGTGGCTGCCATGCTTCAGCTTGCTGCTCTGACAGAAGCCATCGGTATGCCGGTCACTCCTTGTGTTGATTTCTTCAGAGTCACCGACAATCACATGTGAGTAGCGTAGTGAGTCTCCTTGGGTTCACTATGTATGTGACAAATAGTTGCTGAATGGTTGTATGAGTGATGACATTGAACCCTGTATTGAGTATCTGTGAGTGGATGTTTATCCTGCTATTGTTGATAGAGGTGTATGAAAAGAGCAGTAGGTGGCTGTTTATGTATTCTTGTGTGTGAAATGGTGAATGGCAGTCAGTGATTGTGAGTGATGTAACTGGGCATGTTTGAGTGGTGTACTGGAGGGCTGTGAGTGAATGGTTAATAGTCAGCTGTGGGAGAAATAGTATGATAGTTATGAATGAGTGAATCAGTGGATTTCTGTGTGTAAGTGACATAGTGTGGTGTTTTTATAGTATGTGAAAGATAATGTACTCTTCTCTTAGAACAGAGAAAATTGTGTATGTGGCTCCATATAAATGTTATTTGTGTGTGTGTGACAAATATACATTTAACAGGTTGATGGTGCTCTTACAATTATCTATCAACTACCCAAAGGCTCAACTTTATTAAAAGCTCTAGGGCCAAATATATTCAGTAGGTACATAAAGACTCTGGTTTCAAAAAATGTGCATCACTATTAATCACTATGCAGATTACACCATTATTCATAAAGGTTCGGCCTCTGGGTGACAATCATAGTTTAAGACCTTTTTTGACAAATTTAAGAGCTGGATGTGCATGTTCTCTCTGAAAGTAAATCCATCTGCTTAGTAATTCCACCTTTCAATGTATGGTGACGTTATCAGGCTTTCAGATGTTTATGGACCAAAGCTTAGACAGCACATCTCTTCCTGTGAGGGAGATCATGTCAAAGGTTGCAAGGCACTGGCAGTGGTCAAGAGGTGGGGCAAACTTCTTAGTTCAGGAGCTTTATTGGAGATTTAGCTTAAAACGATCTTGAAAGAGGCAATGAAGATGCTTTTAGCACAAAGTATAGATAAGTTTTCTTGACATGTGACAGAGGTCATGTATGTGTCTCATCTAATGAGGGACAAGCAATAGCTCGAGTGTCATAGGTAGTGGGTCACCATTGTTAGTTTGTTACTCACCGAAAAGCGCAACAATGCCTCGTAAGGGGGAGTAAGCGCTATATACAATTACAATTACAATTAAGGTAGGTAGTCAAATGACAGGCAAGATGATTTCATTAGGAGCTTTGCAGCATTGTATAGCTCCATAAGACAATTGATTCTTGGGGTTCCATGGAAATCAAAGATTACCCAGTGTTGGAAATTGCCCTTTTTGCAACGTTACCCCAACCTTTTTGCCTTCCTCCTTCTCTTTTTCTGACCTTGTTTTTGTTGGCTTTAGGAGTCTGAGCACTTTACCACTGCTGACCAGTGCTAAAGTGCATGCACTCTCTCTTCTAAACATGATATAATTGGTTTACACCTGTTTGGCATACTTGATTTACTGTAAGTCCCATGTAAAGTGATATACCATATACACAGGGCCTGTAAATTCAATGCTACTAGTGCATCTGCAGCACTGATTGTGCCACCCACAGAAGTAGCCTATCAAACCTGCCTCAGACCTGCCACTGCAGTACCTGTGTGTGTAGTTTACTGCCACTTTGACGTGGCATTTAAAACTACTTGGAAAGCCTTAAACTCTCCTTGTATTGCATATAAGTCACCCATAAGGTAGGCGTTAAGCAACCCGAAGGGCAGGGTGCTACGTGAGTAAAAGGTAGGACATGTACCTTTATGTTTTGCGTGTACTGGTAAAGACAAACAGCCTATTTCATTTTTCACTATTGTGAGGCCTATCCCTCTCATAGGCCAGCATTGGGAATTCCTTAATATACTTTTAAGCTGTAATTCCTGATCAAAGAGGAGTAGCTTTTTTTATATTTGACATGTTTGGGATGGTAATGATAAATCCTCCTCACTGGTGAAGTTGGATTGAACATTACTGTTCTAGAAATGCCACTTTTAGAAAGTTGACATTTCTCTGTACTTACTGCTCTTTGTGCCTGACAGCCTGTCTCAAATACACGTCTGAGTTGGGTGTCAGCTACACTTTGTGCATTCCCTCTAGACAGCCACAAACATAGGAAGGTGAGGCTCATCAGCATTTTGAGCACTCATCTGCATTCTGATAGCCCTCCTGGGAAGGACGGTGGAGAGGAGGCTCACACTTACATCCAAATAGGATGTGCCCTGTCCTCACACAAAGCACTCATTTACTCCCCCATGGTTAGCTTGGCAGACAGGACTGGGTTGAAAGGGATCCTTGTGCACGTCAAAGAGTTTTTTTGAAGTCACCCCTTACATCAAAGGCACTTTGGGGTTTAAGTGCTGGGGCTATAGCCCCCCAATATCAGACACTTGTCTGACCTGTAACCAGACATTGCTGGCTCTGCATCTTCACACTGTTTACTCTGACATGATTTTAGTTCAAGCTACTGTTGAAGGGATGTTTATTGTTTGTTTTTTTTTAGAACAAATTATATTGAGTTTTGTCATTAGTCCTTCTTTGGATATATTAGATTTCCTTTACAGAAACAGCTTTAATTGTACAAAGTGGCTAAAGGAATACAATTTCAATGACATTTGTAAAATTGCCGCCTTTGTTAGAGTATAAGAAGACATTATCACAGTCTGCATCCTATAATTGCACCTTCATTTGCAACATATTCAATGAACTCTAATTATTATGTCATGTTTTTGATATTACTTAAACTTATGAGACAAAAAAGTCCCCCCACCCCCCACAAGTTAACTAACTGGGCGGCACAAGGAATATATCTGCTTATCTATGAATACAAGGCATGTCTACCTGTGGTTAGGAGTTATTTTCCCATTGAGCGCATTTTTGTATAGTGCACAAACGTATTATAGGTAGCAATGGGCTCTATACAAACTCCCACTATGCAATCGGTGCAGGTCCCCATGGTATCCATCCATTCACTCACAACTGACAGAACTAGATTATATATTTGCCAGCGTGGTAGGCGTTCAGTTCACACCACCAGTTTGTTCGTCCCAATCCCATGCCGTGAAGGCCTCCAGCAGCATATCCCAAGACATAGCTATGGGTATCTTATGAAGCCCTCGTTATTCCTCTCTCCGGATTGCCCCACTTTCGGCCAGGCCCCAGTGTTCTACTTCTTCTCTCCACGTAGCAATCGGCGGCGGCCTTGCCGCTTTCCACCCCCTGGTTATCAGTCTCTTTGTGACTATTAATGCCAAGCCTGCAAAGCGCGCCTGCACTTTATATCCCTTTGGGTGTGGGTAGATCCCCAGTAAACAGCTACTTGCTGTGTGCCATGTTTAACCACCCACCACATCTTGCAGTATGTGCTATTTGCACCCAATAAGAAGCTAGTGCGGGGCAAGCCCATAGCATATGGACAAAGTTTGCATCTGTCTCCATACACCGAGGGCAGTTTGCTGCTGTTGTGGGAAACATCTTGAGTAGCAGGTGCGGTGTGAGGTACGCTCGTTGTGTAATCATATATTGAATACATTTGAAGCGTGCATTGCGCGAGACCACTTTTGGGTAAGCTAGAAGGGACACCCACTCCCTATTTGTCACTGCTGCTCTTAAATCCGTATCCCATTTAACACGTAGGGTAGCAAGTGGTGAAGGCATTGTCATTCTTATACTTGTGTACTGCCACTTTGTTAGGTGTCTACCCGTCCCCATTAAATGTAACATATGCACTAGGTCATGTGTTGAAGGTTCCTTCCCGTCCAGGGTCCAAGTTTTCTTGACATAATGGGTCATGCCAGCATGCAATAGAAATAAGGTGTTGGGCAGGCCTTGGGTATGTATGAAGTCTATATGTGACAGTAGAGTGCACTCAATAAATAGTGCTCCCACTGTAGTTACCCCTTCTGCCTCCCACAGTGCCAGTTGGTGACGAGTCGTGGTTCCCATTGGTATGGGGAGTCCCAGTAGTGGGATATTTGGCGTATCCTGTAGTAGTGGTGCAGTGTATTTTAATGCTTGTTTCCAGTACTGCAGGGCTACCTGCAATAATGGCGACAGGGCACATCCAATTGGGTGTGTATTATGTAATAAGGAGTGTAACCTCCCCTGGGCAATCAATCTGGGCGTGAAGGCAATCTCATGAAGGTTTCGGCCAGCTAGCCAGTACAAGAGCCACTGTAACTGGCTCGCAATACAGTAAGGTCTAAAATCTGGGGCTCCCATTCCCCCGGCGCTGGTTGGAAGTTGTAGTTTCTTCAGACCAATCCTACGTCTCCCAGTACCCCATATTAATTCTAGCATTATCGAGTCCAGCAATCTGAATATCTTCGAAGGGATTACTATTGGGAGCATAGTGAAATAATATAACACCCGTGGTAACATAACCGTTTTCGCTATTGCTAAGCGGCCCGCACAGAAAGTGGGAGAGTAATCCAGAATGCTGTTTGAGACCGCAGTGAGGCAATCGTGCTCTGTACATTTCCATCTAACGTATCTTGTTGAGTTCTGTATATCCTTACCCCCAAATATTTGAAAGTGGTTTGGGCTACTGTTAAGTCAGTTCTCCTGAAGTGAATCGTGTGGAGTAAACTAACATCCCTAAAAGGGAATGCTATAGATTTATCAAAGCTTATGAACAGTCCAGACAGCGTGCCAAATTTGGTAAATAGTGGCACTATAGAGTGGAATTCACAGTTCAGATCTCTAACATACAGTATAATGTCATCTGCATATAATGATATTGCATGGATCGTCGATTCAACTTGTATGCCCCATTCCCTTGCTAACATGCGTAGCTTTTGAGGCAATGGTTCTAATGCTAATATAAAAAGCATGGGAGAAAGCGGGCAACCTTGCCTGGTGCCCCTATGAATCGTGTACTCGTTAGAAATTAGTGCACCTGTTCTCGGCCGAGCTTTCGGAGCAATATACAGAAGTTTGACCCAGTTCAGATATTCCACAGGGACACCGAACCTGCACAATACCACCAGCATATATTCCCAGCTTAATGTATCAAACGCCTGACGAAGGTCCAGGGATAAACAGTCTGCGTTCGGGAATTGCACAGAGAGGGCCCACATCACTTGGTATAGCCTACGCACATTGTGGACTGTACTCCTATGCGGGACAAACCCACATTGGTCCATGTGTATTCGTTTATTGAGATATGGGAGCAGACAGGTCGCTAATACCTTGCTTAGTATTTTATTTTCAGTGTTCATGAGCGATAGGGGCCTATACGCTGAGATGTCGGTATGATCTCTACCAGGTTTAGGCAGAGAAGTCACAAGTGCCTATCTTGTAGTCGGGGAGGGTGCACCTATGGCCAGTGCCGCCGTGTATAATTTTTCTAATTGGGGTATTAATTCTTTTGCATATGTTGAGTATAGCTCTATAGGAAGGCCATCCATCCCCGAGGTTTTATTCCGTGGAAGGTCCCTTATTGCCTCTTCGATTTCTGCTGCAGTAATCGGTACTTTCAGTGCTTCCTGATCTGTTTCTGTCAAAGTGGGCAGCTGCACTTCCTGGAGGAAGCCCTGAATTTCCAGTGTAGGTGCAAGTGCAGGAGCTATATATAGGTGCTCATAATACTCTCGGAATGTCTCATTTATTGCCATCTGGGTAACCGCTGTAGCTCTCAACGGGGAGCGAATCATTGTTATTGGGACTGACAGGGGGTCTCGTATTATTTTCACTAACAATGTGCCGGTTTTGTCTGCTTCTGTATGGACTCTTTAGGCATATGTCCGATAGTCTATCACGCGCAACCTTTCAAGTAGGTGCGCGTAATCTATGCGCGCTTTCTGTAGTTTTTCTGCGCTGACTGGGGACATGACTGCCACCTTCTCTAGTGTTCCAAGCTAGAAATCTACTTCAGCTAAACTACGAGCAACCGTCTGTCTTGCCCCTACCGTTGCATCAATTGCTGTACCCCTCACCACTAGTTTGAACACATCCCACTCCACCAAGGGGGTGGATGCAGTGTTAGTGTTGTGGGAGAAGAAATCGTGAATCACGCCCGACAACTGTACTTTAAAGGCACTATCCTCAAGTAACTGGGGGTTAAATTTCCACGTTGGGACCGGTGTGGGGACCCATCCCCATGTGAGTGTAAGCTCCAGCGAGCTATGGTCCGATAATGTTTTGCCTAAGTATGTAGTGTCTAGAACTTGTGGTAATAGGGCGGGGGAGCATAAGATGCGATCTATTTGTGCATGCAATGCATGCATTGGGGAGTAAAAAGAGTATTCGCACGCTTCTGCATTTTTGCTGTGCCATGCATCTGTCAGTGTCCACCCCCGCATCCAGGTCTCCAGCGCTTTGGCCTGTTGTATTGCTATTGCCCCTCGAAGTGGGGGGTGCAATCTATCTAGGTGTATATTTAGGACTGCGTTATAATTCCCACCCAGGATCCAAGGGTGATTTACCCAGTCAGCAAGGGCTGCACTAACTTTCTTTAAGAAGGCCTCTTGTTCCGAATTGGGGGCGTAGATGCTGCCCCTTTACCACTGACATTCCATCTAGCTCTCCTTTTAACAGCACATCTCTACCTTCCCTATCTATACGCTAATCATGCAAATCGAAAGGGACCCCCGCTATAATCCATACCGCGGCACCCATTGCAAACGCAGAATATGTAGTATTGTACAAATGTCCACTCCATTTTTTCCGGAGTTTGCCGGCCTTGGTTGCGTTTAGGTGCATTTCCTGTATGAAAATTATTTGAGCCCTGTGCCTGCCCAGCTGTGCATGGATACGGTGTCTTTTATGAACAGAACCCATGCCCCGTACATTCCATGTATGAAATTTATATGATGATAGTGTTGTCATTTGCATGGTGTGTGTGCTCTAACATCTTTCCTCATTTCTTCGCGCTCCTTCTTAGCAGGTTTATTTGTGTGCCTGTGAGTGTACCCTTTGTAACTCTCATGTATACATATCAAAACTACCCCAATACAACGGTCCAACCTCAAACATGTGCTCGACCAAACATTCGCCAATAGTGGCAACAGTTTAAACATAATACTTGCAATCGCCAGGGGGGAAGTGAGCCAGCCGCGGACAATCTCATTCCCAAATAGTTCTGGTATGCTGCGCCGGAGGGCAGCACTGTGTTGGATATCTGGGAAATTGGAAGAGAGAGATAAAGAGAAGAAAAGAAAGGAAAGAAAAAGGAGAGGTTGCTTTGCCCCCCGGAGCCGGAGCCCACCCCCCAACCCCACCCCATAAAGTCGATAATGTGCCTGCATAAATGTCATCCTTGCCTACAAATGTTCCAACAATGCTTTCCCACTGCATCTGGTCAGTGCGGCATCGTGTTCACTTTAAAACATGCAAGCACGACAGGCGACCCATAGCTTTATCCAAGTATGCACCGCTTTCCAGTGTTCTCAGTGTCGCTTCTCAAACCTTTTTTGTGCGTTCCATTCTTTCAATCTAGCAAGTCTCGGACTGTTTGGGGAGTCATAGATGGGAATAGTGGTTGGCTGTTTTCAGAGTCTGTTAATGGCATCCCATCCGATGATGAATCACGCCTGTTGGAGTCTCCTGTTTTCCTCAGTGCTGCAGCTGTCTGCAATGCTGCTCTCTCTACTCGATATTTTTTGCTCCGTGGTGGGTACGCTCTCTTCTCGTGGTCCAGTTTGGCTGAGGGCGATAGTTCTTGGGCAGGGGTATCTGGGACCTTCTCCAGTGACAGTGGTGATCATTTGTAGTAGTAGCGCTGGATTCTCCTGCGGGACCCTGCTCCGCCTGCTTCCCTTTTGGTCTTCCCACATTCGCGCTATTGGGGGGAGCCACTAATGTATGGGAGAGAGATATTATTTTATGTCCCCTCTTGGTATCAAGATGGCAGCTGGGGAAGGATCAGCCCGTGTAGCAGAGGGACACAATGCACACCACACCAGCCTCAAGTTGCGTACTGCTGCGCCAGGGGGTAAGTCACAACACCCACCTAAGGGCAATGGTCAGACTTTTGCTTGGTTATCTGTGCCATATGTCGTATTCTAACCCTTTATTCAATGGCTTGTTGTGTGATATCCATCTCTTTGCCCGTCTTACATTTCCACAGGGTGCAGTGCATCTCCCAGCAAGTTTAGCTTTTTGGCCTCGTGGGTGAGAGTTCTAGTCTGCAAACCTCGACCCACGGTGCCTGCACAGGCCTGCAGTATTTGGGGGTGCGCGTACTGCGCGGTGACTCAGTCCGTGTGGTTATCAAGACAGGAGCGGGGGGAGGGGGGATACCAAGTCCCATATTTCTTCCTTCTCCTTTGTTTGTAAGCAATGTCTTATTTTACGGCTGGTCAGGCCCCCCCCTCGCAACCTGGTGCCCCGGTAGACTTAGGCTCACCTCGCCTCTCTGTAGACTCATGGAACCACATCGGTCGTTGGTGCAGCAGTCCAGCTTTGCCGAGACGGATCTAAGGCAGGGAGGCTCTGGCCCGCACCCGGGCTCGCACTGCCCAACTAGGCCTCTCCTTTCGTTACAGGGCCTGAGCACTCTATACGCCCCTCGCACTGTGGTACCTTCAGAGACACCCCTGACCGCTATCCACCATTGCAGTTGCTGTTTTCCTTCACCACACCAGGCAGGTTCGAGCATCCGAGCCACACACCACATCATTTCCAGCAGCCGGCCAGGACTGGGGGACGCTCCTCTTCCTTCCGGCAATGGGTTACGCCGCAGGTAGTCCCAGTCCCAGATAGGCGGCCTTGCGTAGTGCTCCGGCCCAGTCGCAAGTCGGATCATTTTTTGTGGGTCTAGCTTCTCCGATACACGACCGGAGTAATATCAATGTGCAGCTGCCACTAAAACGGTAACTGCTGCACGCAGGAATACAGCGGATGGGCAATTATAAGGGGGATGGAGGAGAGTTATAGGCCCGGCCCGGAAGCTGCGCAATTAGGCGTCCCTCATCTTCCACGGCTGGCCACGCCCCCCAAGGGATGTTTATTGTTAAGGGCGTTTATGCATCTGCCAAGAAACACTTTGAATCCCAAAAAAAGCCCGCAAACCATCTCCTAACTCAACAACATGAATGTCTCTATCCTACTCTGCACCCGATGCCCATGGCCCAAGTCTGAGTGGCTCACCTGTGCAGTGAAGTCTCCCCGGCGATCTGACCTTGTGTCCAACCTTGGCTAACCTTTCCTGTCTTCCACGACAGCACTTGCAGTGTGAATCCAGAGGCTTCCCCCAATCGGGACCGGCTCCAGTAAGAAGATTCCGACGTCCAAAGGCACCCCTGCACCTGAAGCCCGTGGTCCTAGGTGAGTTGAACTGATGGTACCCCTATGACCCCCTACATTCCAAATTACCTCTGCTCTTATTGGTCTTTGTTAGAACTGGGGGTCTCTAGTTGGCAATGGTTTGCACCTTTGTCCAAATAGGGACCCTTGCTTCTAGTCAGGATAAGGGGGAAACACTCCTAAAATAACCCCTGCTCACCCCCTGGTAGCTTGGCACGAGCAGACAGGCTTATCTCAGAGGCAGTGTGTAAAGCATTTGTGACCACATACAATAATACAGTGAAAACACTACAGATGGACACCACACAGGTTGTTTATGTAAAAATAAGTAATCTTTATATAGACTTATCACAAGACCCAATAGCAAAAATCCACAATACTGTACTCAAAAATAGGCTTTAAAAGGTTATAAAATAGTTCAGTTCTCTCAAGTTGTAAATGCGACACTTTACTCTCAATGTACCTTGAATGCGTAACGCAAAGAAAACAAAAGGGTCGCAGGGAAGGTGATGCGTCGGTTCCTTACACTCAGGGGAGTGGATGCGTCGGTTCCTTACTGCTGCGCAGGGGAGTTGATGCTCGCTTCCTTACTGTGTGGGGAGGTGATGCGTCGGTTTCTTACTGCTTTCCGGTGCGATGCGACAAGATGGCACCTCGATGCGATACTCTTCTCCGGTACGATGCGACAAAATGGCGTCTTGGTTGCGATGCGACAACGTTGGTGTGATGCGTGCACGCCCGACGGCCGTGCGGCGACTCGATGATCTTTGGAGCCGCGACAGGCCCTGCGACGCGCTTCTCCGGCGATGCGACGATGACCTCTGTGGCAGCGTCTCGCTTCTCCGGTGATGCGCCGCGCTTCGGCGATGCGATGATGACAGCGGCAGCGGCGTCTCGCTTCCTCGGCGATGCGATGACCGCGGCTGCGGCGGCGACACGCTTCTCGTTGTTGCGTCGCGCTTCCAGCTCCCAGCGACACGCAGTCTCTCAGAAGGCCCAGCACAACAGCAGGCACTTCAATTCCCAGCAAGGGAATGCAGGGGGAGCTGGTTGGTGAAGTCTTGTATCCCTGAGACTTCAGGCAGGAGGCAAGCTCTAGTTCAAGCCCTTGGAGATTCTCTTCTTCAAGATGACAAAGCACAGCAAAGTCTTTTCTCCTGTCCTTGGCAGAAAGCAACCACTGCAGGCCAACCCCAATCAGCAAAACAGCACAGGGGCAGTACTCCTCCTTCAGCTTCTCAGGTTCTTCTCCTTGGCAACAGGTTTCTTGATTTCCCAGAAGTGATCTAATTTCCTAGGGGTCTGGATCCCCTTTTTATACACAGTTTTCCTTTGTTCTCTGAAGGCAGAGAGGCCTCTGCCTAGTCCAAAACCAGTTCTGGTCAGTCCTGGAGCACTTTGTTTTTCTGACTCCTTCTTTCCTTTGAGAGTGAGGGGCAGAGCCATCAGACGCCCGGCAGGAGGTGGAGCCAGCATTGTGGAAGGCAGGCACAGCCCTATTCAGACCCAGGTGCAACTCCTCCCACCCATCCTCCTTCAGGCAGACCTATTCAGCCTAGTGCTGACTCACCCTGCCTCCTGGAATCCCCCAGCCCCTGTCACTCACAAACCCAGACACACAATACACAACCTGAGCAGAGGCAGCTGGATGGTTTAGGCAAGAAAATACCTACTTTCTAAAAGTGGTATTTTCAAACAAAGAATGTTAAAACAAACTTCACTAAAAGATGTATTTTATCATTCTGAGTTCAGGCATACTAAATTCGTTTTTCTACCATGTTCTCTGGGTCAGTTAGGATTATAAGGTGTAATAATCAAAACTGCCCATTCTGGCCTATGGAGAACAGGTAGCCTTGCAATAGTGAAAAACGAAAATGGCTGTAATTCACTATTAGGACATGCCACACACACCAGGGCATGTCCTACCTTATACTTACAATGCACCCTGCCCTTGGGCCTACCTTAGGGGTGTCTGATATGAAGATAAGGGAAGGTTTAGGGACTGGCAAGTGGGTGCACTTGCCAAGTCGACATGGCAGTCACAGACTGCACACAGGCTCTGCAATGGCAGGCCTGAGACACATTTTACAAGCCGCTTCTGTGGGTGGCACAACCAGTGCTGCAAGCCCACCAGCGGCATTGGATTTACAAGCCCTGGGCACACTCCGTGCACTGTACTAGGGACTGACAAGTAAACCAATCATCCAATCATGGAGTCACTAATCCATACATCAATTTACAGTAGGGAGCACTTGCACTGTGGCACTGAACAGCAGTGGCACAGTGCCCAAAAGCATCTAAAACCAGCAAAACATAAGAGGCAACAGCAAAAAAATGGAAGGGAGACCCACGCCAATGGTGCCAAGTCTAACACGTGTCCCCTCCAGCTGAAATGTGGGGAGAACTACCCTTCCTCCTGGGAGTTCTCATCACTAAGGCGGAAAAATCTGGACAGACCATCAGCATTGGCGTGTTCTGTACCAGGGCGGTGTTCCACCGTAAAGTCCATCCCCTGTAGGGAAATGGACCACCTCAACAGTTTTGGATTCTCACCCCTCATCTGCATTAACCATCTGAGGGGCCTGTGGTCTGTCTGAACCCGGAAGTGAGTCCCAAACAAATATGGTCTCAACTTCTTCAGCGCCCAGACCACAGCAAATGCCTCACGTTCAATCGCACTCCACCTCTGTTCCCGTGGGAGTAACCTCCTACTAATAAAGGCTACAGGTTGGTCTAGGCCCTCTTCATTCATCTGTGAAAGCACAGCCCCAACACCATGCTCTGAAGCATCTGTCTGCACAATGAATTCCCTTGAGAAGTTGGGCGCCTGAAGCACGGGCGCCGTGCACATGGCAGATTTCAGGGCATCAAAAGCCTTTTGGCAGGCATCAGTCCAGTTCACTTTCCTGGGCTGCTTCCTGGAAGTCAGCTCAGTCAAGGGTGCAACAATGTTGCCATACCCCTTGACAAACCTCCTGTAATACCCGGTGAGTCCTAAGAAGGCCCTCACCTCTGTTTGGGTTTTGGGGGGTTCCCAAGCCAGGATGGTATCTATCTTGGGCTGTAGGGGCGCCACCTGGCCGCTCCCTACCTGGTGTCCCAAGTACACCACAGAACCCTGCCCGATCTGGCACTTACTCGCCTTGATCGTGAGGCCTGCCCTCCGCAGCGCCTTCAACACTTCCCAGAGGTGGTGCAGATGTTCCTCCCAAGTGGCGCTGAACACTGCAATGTCATCCAGGTAGGCGGCACTGAAATCCTCCAGCCCAGCCAACACCTGGTTGACCAACCTCTGAAAGGTGGCAGGGGCATTCTTCATCCCAAAGGGCATCACCCGGAATTGGTAGTGCCCATCTGGTGTGGAGAATGCTGACCTCTCTTTGGCCCCATCAGTTAAGGCGATCTGCCAGTACCCAGACGTTAGATCAAACGTGCTGAGGTACCGGGCAGCCCCTAACCGATCAATGAGCTCATCAGCTCTGGGGATGGGGTGCGCGTCAGTCCTTGTGACTGAATTGAGTCCTCGGTAGTCCACACAGAACCGGAGTTTGGGTGTGGCACCAGGCGCGGCAGCCTTTGGGACCAAGACCACTGGGCTGGCCCAAGGGCTGTTAGAGGACTCAATCACCCCTAAGGCAA
This sequence comes from Calotriton arnoldi, assembly GCA_963921515.1. Lineage (NCBI taxonomy): Eukaryota > Metazoa > Chordata > Amphibia > Caudata > Salamandridae > Calotriton > Calotriton arnoldi. The sequence goes on along the minus strand of CAWUFW010022792.1, from coordinate 25,157 downwards.
ACATCTTGGAGACCTCCTCCTTGATGCAAGCTCTCACCCTGTCAGTCACTCTGTAAGTTTTATGCTTCACAGGAGGACTGTCCCCAGTATCCACATCATGGATGCACCATTCAGTGATACTGGGAGTCAGGGAGAACAGATCAGAAAACTGTCCCAACAGTTGGCGACAGTCATTCTGCTGTTCCGGGGTCAGGGTGGGAGAGAGGTTCACACCATCCACTGACCCATCTTGCTCTTTTGCATACAGGAGGTCAGGAAGAGGTTCAGTCTCCTCTTCCATCCCAGCATCTGTTGCTAAGAGCATGCCCACTTCAGACCTCTCAAAGTGGGGCTTCAGGCGGTTCACATGCAGGACCCGCAAGGGGTTCCTGGGAGACTGCAAGTCCACCAAGTAGGTGACATCACTCTTGCGCTCCACCACCTCAAATGGTCCGGTCCACTTATCCTGGAGCGCACAGGGCTCCACTGGGGCCATGACCCAAACCTTTTGTCCAGGCTGAAACTCGATCAGAGTGGCGTTCTGATCATGCCAACGTTTCATCTCTTCCTGGCTGGCTTCCAGATTCGCCTCAGCGAGTTGTCTGAAACGCCGAGTCTGGTTCCTGAAGGCCAGCATGTAACTAAATACATCCTGGGGAGTTTTCCTGGGAGCTTTCTCCCAGCCTTCCTTGACCAGACTCAGAGGTCCTCTTACAGGATGGCCGTACAGCAGTTCAAAGGGACTGAACCCTAAGGACTTCTGGGGCACCTCTCTGTAAGCAAAGAGCAGGCATGGCAAGAGGACGTCCCACTTACGCCTCATGGGTTCTTCCAGACCCATAATCATGCCTTTAAGGGTCCGGTTGAATCTCTCAACCAGTCCATTACCTTGGGGGTGGTAAGGAGTGGTGAACTTATAGGTTACACCACACTCCTGCCACAGGGACTTCATATACTTGGAAATGAAGTTAGTACCACGGTCAGACACCACCTCCTTGGGGAACCCCACACGGGAGAAAATCCCCATCAGTGCACGTCCCACCACGGGGGCCGTCACTGTCCGAAGAGGGATGGCTTCCGGGTACCGGGTGGCATGGTCCACCAAGACCAGGATGAACCTGTTGCCCATGGCTGTCTTGGGATCCAGAGGCCCCACAATGTCAATACCCACCCTCTCAAAGGGGGTACTGACAACAGGGAAAGGTTGGAGAGGAGCCTTGTGCTTCCTCCCACTCTTACCACTTGCCTGGCAAGTCTGACAGGTCCTGCAATGAGTATCTGAACTCTTGCGCATTTGGGGCCAATGAAAGTGGGTGACAAGCCTTTGAAAGGTCTTGTCTTGCCCCAAATGTCCTGCTAAAGGCACATCATGAGCCAGACCCAGTAGGAAGGCTCTGAAGCGCTGGGGTACCACCAGCACACGGGCTGACCCAGGCTCAGCAACCTTAGGCTCACTATACAGGAGACCATTCTCCCAGTAGATCCAGTGTGATCCAGACTGATCACCTGCTGCCTGGCTTACAGCCTGTTGCCGCAAGCCCTCAAGAGAAGGGCACTTCTTCTGCTCCTCGCAGAATTCTTCCCTGGAGGGGCCTCCTTCCTGCTGCCAATGGGTCAGCTCAGGCAGGTCCCCCAGTTCAGCCACTTGTTCCCCTGTAGGTTCCAGGGCATCCCCCTCAAGGTCTGCCTCCTCCTGGACCGTGGGAACTTCGGGGGCCGGTTTCCCGCGCCCCCTGCCTCCTCTCTTTAAGGCAGGCACCTGGGCCCTTCTTCCAGGCTCCAGGTCCTCTTGAATACCCTTACCGGCTGCCATTGACCGAGTGGTCACACACGCCCACTCTGGCAGACCCAACATCTCCAAATGAGACCTCCGCTCCACCTTCGCCCAAGGGGAGCTCTCCAAATCATTGCCTAGCAGACAGTCAACAGGCATGGCTGGCCTCACAGCTACTTGAAGGATACCTGAGACCCCCCCCACTCAAAGGGAACCTGGGCCACCTTGCAGTGGCTCTCTGAGTTGTCAGCGGCAACTACAGGGTAGAATACGTTGGGGACCACCTGCTCTTCAGACACCAGCCGACAACTGACAGCTGTCACACTGGCCCCGGTGTCTCTCAGAGCCTCCACCCTATGGCCATTGATGGTCACCCACTGCCTGTATTTTTTAGTGTTATCAGGCAGCTGGGTCCTAGGGACCATCTCACTGTCTCCTAAAGAGACCAGGGACATCTCTGCGGGACCCCACCCACCTTGGGCACCCAACTCCTCCCCCAGGGCTACACTAGCCATCTGCCGGGGTGGTGCACCAGTGGGTGCAGTGGTCACGGTATTGGGGCACTTGGGACTTCCTACAAAGTGACCCACCTGACCACAACTAAAACATGCTTTGGGCCCCTTCTGAACAGACTTATCTGTTGGGACCCATGGTCTTTTCTCAGTGGGAGGCTGGGAACCCTTACCTTGGTTCCCTTGGGGTTTACTTTGGGGCCCTTTTTGGAACTCCTTCTGTTTACCCTTGTCCCCCCCACTCTTCTGCTGGGGACCCTGCCCACCTTTGGCGGAGTCTCCCACAAGACCCTTGTGGACCCGGGTACTGACCCAGCGGTCCGCCTCCTCAGCAAGCTTCCTAGGATTAGTCAGCTTACTGTCAACTAGGTGCTGGCGTAGCTCTGGAAAACAACTACTGGACAAGTGCTCCCATGCGATTAAATCATAGAACTCCTGTAAGTCATTTACTTTGCTACCCTTCACCCATCCATCCAATGCTCTGCAAAAATAAGACACATACTCCACCCAGGTACTAGACTCCAGCTTTTTGCAGTTCCTAAACTTCTGCCTATAAAGCTCTGGAGTTAACCCATACCTTGCCACTAAAGCTTCCTTCAGGTGGGCATAGGACATCTGATCAATTGTGGGCAAGACTAGCAAGGTTTCCCTTCCCTCACCTGCAAAGCGGCCCCACAACCCCGCTCCCCAATCCTTCTCAGGGACCCGGTGTGATGTCATGGCGATCTCATATGCTTTAAACCATTGCCCAATGTCCTCCCCCTTCATGAAATCCTTAATAACCTCCTTGGGGATGTACACTCTACTTTCTACAGGCACTGGAGGTGTGCTGCCACCAGAGGGAGTGATTTCTAGGCTTCTAGCCTTTAGCTCTAGCTCCCTCACCACTCTCTCATGCTCTAAAAGCATCTTCTTTTCTTCCATGGCCAACCTCTTACTTTCTAACTCCAATTTCTTATGCTCAAGGCTATCATGGCTTCCCTGTTTCAGTTTGGCCATCTCCATTTCATGCATCCTGCTTTTGTCCCTGTCCTCCAGCTCCTCTGGAGACAGGCCCTTTGAGAAACACTGCTGCCCTCCCTGGAAGGCGCTCTCCTCCCAGTTAAGCCCAATGGCCCCTCAAGCTGCCCATCTAAATTCTCTGCCTCCTCCACAGGCTCCTCGGACTGCCCACTGGCATTCCGTGCTTCCAACCAGGCTCTCAGTGCCTTGTGAAACTCCTCCTTCCTGGTGAGGCCTCTCATAGAGATTTTAAACTTTTTGCAAACAGCTTTGAGTTCTGGCACAGTGTAGGTATCAACCCTATCTTCTTCAAATTCAATATCTGCAGGTGCAATGGATCCTTTTTTGCTCATGGTGAAAATTGGCAGTTCTCAACAAAAATAAAGGTTCCAAGGAAAAAAAGTCCTATCAAAAAGGTATGTGGTCGCGTATTGGTCTGCACTCACTAGTAGTGTACACCAATCACTGTATATGAATCACAAATGCAAGTCCAAATCCTCACCGCTGACCACCAATGTTAGAACTGGGGGTCTCTAGTTGGCAATGGTTTGCACCTTTGTCCAAATAGGGACCCTTGCTTCTAGTCAGGATAAGGGGGAAACACTCCTAAAATAACCCCTGCTCACCCCCTGGTAGCTTGGCACGAGCAGACAGGCTTATCTCAGAGGCAGTGTGTAAAGCATTTGTGACCACATACAATAATACAGTGAAAACACTACAGATGGACACCACACAGGTTGTTTATGTAAAAATAAGTAATCTTTATATAGACTTATCACAAGACCCAATAGCAAAAATCCACAATACTGTACTCAAAAATAGGCTTTAAAAGGTTATAAAATAGTTCAGTTCTCTCAAGTTGTAAATGCGACACTTTACTCTCAATGTACCTTGAATGCGTAACGCAAAGAAAACAAAAGGGTCGCAGGGAAGGTGATGCGTCGGTTCCTTACACTCAGGGGAGTGGATGCGTCGGTTCCTTACTGCTGCGCAGGGGAGTTGATGCTCGCTTCCTTACTGTGTGGGGAGGTGATGCGTCGGTTTCTTACTGCTTTCCGGTGCGATGCGACAAGATGGCACCTCGATGCGATACTCTTCTCCGGTACGATGCGACAAAATGGCGTCTTGGTTGCGATGCGACAACGTTGGTGTGATGCGTGCACGCCCGACGGCCGTGCGGCGACTCGATGATCTTTGGAGCCGCGACAGGCCCTGCGACGCGCTTCTCCGGCGATGCGACGATGACCTCTGTGGCAGCGTCTCGCTTCTCCGGTGATGCGCCGCGCTTCGGCGATGCGATGATGACAGCGGCAGCGGCGTCTCGCTTCCTCGGCGATGCGATGACCGCGGCTGCGGCGGCGACACGCTTCTCGTTGTTGCGTCGCGCTTCCAGCTCCCAGCGACACGCAGTCTCTCAGAAGGCCCAGCACAACAGCAGGCACTTCAATTCCCAGCAAGGGAATGCAGGGGGAGCTGGTTGGTGAAGTCTTGTATCCCTGAGACTTCAGGCAGGAGGCAAGCTCTAGTTCAAGCCCTTGGAGATTCTCTTCTTCAAGATGACAAAGCACAGCAAAGTCTTTTCTCCTGTCCTTGGCAGAAAGCAACCACTGCAGGCCAACCCCAATCAGCAAAACAGCACAGGGGCAGTACTCCTCCTTCAGCTTCTCCGGTTCTTCTCCTTGGCAACAGGTTTCTTGATTTCCCAGAAGTGATCTAATTTCCTAGGGGTCTGGGTCCCCTTTTTATACACAGTTTTCCTTTGTTCTCTGAAGGCAGAGAGGCCTCTGCCTAGTCCAAAACCAGTTCTGGTCAGTCCTGGAGCACTTTGTTTTTCTGACTCCTTCTTTCCTTTGAGAGTGAGGGGCAGAGCCATCAGACGCCCGGCAGGAGGTGGAGCCAGCATTGTGGAAGGCAGGCACAGCCCTATTCAGACCCAGGTGCAACTCCTCCCACCCATCCTCCTTCAGGCAGACCTATTCAGCCTAGTGCTGACTCACCCTGCCTCCTGGAATCCCCCAGCCCCTGTCACTCACAAACCCAGACACACAATACACAACCTGAGCAGAGGCAGCTGGATGGTTTAGGCAAGAAAATACCTACTTTCTAAAAGTGGTATTTTCAAACAAAGAATGTTAAAACAAACTTCACTAAAAGATGTATTTTATCATTCTGAGTTCAGGCATACTAAATTCGTTTTTCTACCATGTTCTCTGGGTCAGTTAGGATTATAAGGTGTAATAATCAAAACTGCCCATTCTGGCCTATGGAGAACAGGTAGCCTTGCAATAGTGAAAAACGAAAATGGCTGTAATTCACTATTAGGACATGCCACACACACCAGGGCATGTCCTACCTTATACTTACAATGCACCCTGCCCTTGGGCCTACCTTAGGGGTGTCTGATATGAAGATAAGGGAAGGTTTAGGGACTGGCAAGTGGGTGCACTTGCCAAGTCGACATGGCAGTCACAGACTGCACACAGGCTCTGCAATGGCAGGCCTGAGACACATTTTACAAGCCGCTTCTGTGGGTGGCACAACCAGGGCTGCAAGCCCACCAGCGGCATTGGATTTACAAGCCCTGGGCACACTCCGTGCACTGTACTAGGGACTGACAAGTAAACCAATCATCCAATCATGGAGTCACTAATCCATACATCAATTTACAGTAGGGAGCACTTGCACTGTGGCACTGAACAGCAGTGGCACAGTGCCCAAAAGCATCTAAAACCAGCAAAACATAAGAGGCAACAGCAAAAAAATGGAAGGGAGACCCACGCCAATGGTGCCAAGTCTAACAGTCTTGCTACTGCAACCTCCGGTGCCACGCCTGCAGCCTCTTTGCCATCAGGAAAATCCTCACTGAAAAGCATTGGGCTCCCGATGTTAAATTTGCACCCTGCACCCAGCCACTCCTCTGCCGCTGGTGGTGTATGTTTGGTGCTGCTTTGTGGCAACGCTGTGCTTGTGTAAACCCCCAAAGCTTGGGCCCTGCAACCAATTTACTTACCTGCAAGAAGTGTGGCTCCAAGCACCCGTTGTCTCCATTGGAAAGCATTGGATTGCACTCCGATTTTGGCCTCTGCACCCAGCCGCCCTTTGCCGCTGGTGGTGCAGTTTTAGTACATACCTTACTCCAGGCCCTTGCTGACTTTTGGCTCCTGAGACTGGTATTGTAAGTTCAAAACTCACTTGTTTAACCGCAATATTGTTTTCCGCTTAGGATAACATTGGACAGTGTGAAAAAGTTTCGAAGTGTCGATTTTTGAAAGTGAAAATTATTTTTAATTAAAAAGATACTTACCTTATTATGAAGACCTGGGTCTTAAAATAAAGTACAAAGTATTATTTTATAAAATTGGTCTGGATCTCCTTCTTGAGTCGTGTGTCTTTTATTGATCATGTGTTTGAGCAATAAATGTCTTACCTCTGTGTTAGCCCTAAGGCTGCCCCCCCACTACCACTAATAGAGCACTTTGGGTTTCGCATTGAGCCCTCTACACTTTTGGAGAACCACTGGACACTGTGCATGGTATTACCACCTAGTGATAATATCATATACAGAGTCCGCTTCCTACACAGTTGTTGGGAACAACTGCACTAGGGCAGTTGGAAAATAAATATAATCATGCTCTAAGGCTCTAAGGTCAGCAGAGTCATGGTCAGCCTTTGCATAAAACCAGCTATCAGATTGAAAGCCAAGCAAGGGTGGAGTCCAATGGATTTTATCACACAACAAGCTCAACGCGCACATAGACCTTACACTCAACCAAAACTATGTTGATGCAGGTACAGTCATTCTCCACACATTTACACATGAATGAAGGTAAAGGAGGATAAATAGACCTTTTGCACAGGGAGGTCCAGAAGGCATGCCCCCCCAGCAGGGTATAGGTAAGACCTGTTCTGCACTTGCAAGTTCACTGCAACCATTTTCAGTCTCTCATAGTCTGGGTGGCGAAGGAGTAGCCAATCTCCAATAAAGGTTTACACTTTGAGTTCCTCCTCAAACTCAGACCACATCTCAAGTGTTGCACGTCACTTGAATGGAAGGAACCGGTCGTGGGCTTGAATGAATGTAGAGTTCACTCATTGGGGAAAAAATGCAGCAGAAAACTGACACAGTGGCACAGGCACAACTCTTTGAGGCATGCCTGGCTCTGTCCGCCACAACACTGCACTTTATTCAGAGAAGCAACTGTTATTGATTTGCAATAAATATTGTGAACATATGGCAACACAGAGATCGCATAACAGTCAGTTTCAGGGCGTCAACCCACGCTTTGCCTCATTAGCGTTCTCCATTATGCCTTCATCATGCTTAAGGAACATTCAACCGTCATTGAATGTCACCACACAGCAGAACAGCTCCGAAAATATTAATGCATAAAAGTAAAACGTGTCTTTGCTTCAAAAGATGCTGCTCATTACATTAATTGAATAAGCTTTTTCTCCTGCTTAATCGTTTTCATGAATTCAAGCGATTTGTGAAAACTTGAAGCAATTCGTAATGTAAAAGTAGGATTAGATGTTCAGATATTGAAAAGAGTATTCCGTCGGTTAATTAATTAATTCAAGCGATCACTACACAATGTAATTTAAATAGGCTGATGGATATTATACCAACGATAATACCAATTTAAATGATAAGACGCATGGCTGTGCTGCCATTAATGAATAGCTACATGACGAGGACAAAATATTATCCAGTTGAGCTTAAGGCACCTTATTCACAAATAGGTCTTATCAAGAGTAATAGAAGTGCAAAGAACACAGAACCGGCAGGGAATCCGAAAAGAAAGAAGACATACATTCTTAGCACCGTGTTTGATTTGATTGATTTTGGACTCGGCGCTCATTGAATAGTTGGGCCTCAATTAGAGATTGGATGGAACAACAGGTTAAATACAGCAGTGGCTGGTACTCACTGTGCCATTAAGGCAGAGTTGAAAGATTCCTTTGGAAAAGCCTTCCCTGACGTGCTTGAGGAATTCCTTCAAGCATAGCCTAATGAAGTGCTTAGATGCAGCAAAGAAGACACCCAAAAACCCAGTCACTATAATAAAGCCTTTGTTTTTGTAAAACAGTATTGAAAATTAAAATCTGGAGAAAAATATTACAAAAAGGCCTGTTTAGATAAAGCAACTGGGCTTGCAAGTCTGGGGAAAGGAGGTATCTAATTGGCAGTGACGGCCGGTGCAGGTAAGAGCGAGGGCGGGGGAGGGATGGGGGGGGCAGGGTGGAGGGGAGTCGACAGACAATGACGAGGGTATATAAAATTTTAAAAAAGAAACCCACTTACCATGCGCTCACCGCTTCACTGAGCAATGCGGCGAGCGCAAGGTAAGTGTTTTTCTTTTTTTTGTATTTTATTTTTCCTCATCATCGTCTGCCGACTCACACCGTACCCCACCCAACCGCTCTTACCTGCATGGCCGCCTTTGCTAATTGGGTCATGAATATTGATATCTAATTAAATACAGAAATACTACCTTAATGTGCAAAAACGGAAACCACTGGGAATGTGTTCTTTGAACAATGGCTTTAATGTAAAACAAGCAAAAAAATGTGACACTTTTTTTATTTTAATTTTATAAGAACTATGGGAAAGTCGGTATTCACATTAACATGCCTGTGAAGAAAGTGTAGTGTGAACATTAAACAATGAGGGTGAAGATTGTTAATGCATATCATTAGTAAGCAGTAAGACAGGCAGCTATCTGTTTCAATTTGACTCTTATTTTAAATAATAGGGTCCAGCTACGCTCTCTAAACTCTTTTGGAAAAGTAAAACATGATTTTTCATACAAAAGCTTTCTGAGAAGGTATTTTAAACATGTTTTCATTATTTTTATATTGGGTTTTGTCATTATTAAAATTCAATCAAAGTGACCATGCCCACCCAAAAAATGTTCTAAGGTTCAATGACGCATCCACCTCCCAAGAACCCCGCTGTTCCCCTTCCCCATATTACTCAGACTGGCTACTTTTCATAAAGGCCTTTATCTAAGAGATTACCTGTGTTGTTGTGTTGTGTCCTCTAGATTCATTCTAGGAGGCCTGGCTCTCTGAGTTTCTTGGATCCAGTCAGTCCTCTATAAACTTCATTTAAGTAGCTCAGTGAGTAGGCCACCACTTGCAGAGCTCAATGCTCATATGTTGGGCAGTGTACATTTGTTTTCCATTGCTCAACAGTCACCCTATCCATTGTATTCACAGACCTGCTGTCAGAGGCTCGTTTGTTTGACCACAATGGCAGTTTTAATTGTTTAGTCACCGTAAGAGATGGGAGACGGTTTTTCCTCTTTTTGAGTATGTGAGAAAGTTATTAGTGACAATTGTCCCAACAATTCTGCCTCGGGCCTTTGTTCTATCTCACTCCCTGTTGTCTTTTTAATGCTTTTTAAAATCTATGACCAGGAATCACACAACAAAGGGGTACTCCATAATATATGAGATATTTCCACCTCACCACACCCTCTTCAACAATTTGCAGATCATGCCTGGTCCATTGCATGTCCATGAGCAGTTTTGGTGCCATCTGTAAAGGATTTTATAAATTGCCTCAGGCTCCTGTGCTTGTCTGGCATAATTATTTGCCCCCAAAAAATTATCCTCCCACTGTTTCACATCAACTCTGTTACCTAACTTCTGTTCCCACTGAAGTTGAAAGGGAAAGTTTAGGTCAGTATCCTTGGAGATCAGAATCCAATGAAAACTTAGAAACTAGGTGCTGTGCTTTAGTAAGCAAATGTAGTAGTTTCTCGAGTTGGGTGAGCTCATTTGTCATCTCTACCTACACACCAGGCTGCATGAACCTATGTCACAATTGGAGATAGCAGAACACTTCCACCTCCTTGTGTGCATACTAACTTTTGACTACCTAGAAGCACTTAATCTCTCCCTAAGGAAAAGGTCTCTCAATGTAAAAGACCTGCCATCTAGCCAAGCTTTCAACTTAACACCCTCTTTACCAGCAGTAAAGTCTGTGTTTCCAAAAATGAGGGCGAATGTCAAGGGATGTATAGCCAGTCCCCTCTTCCTGCTCATACTGTCCCACATGCTCAAGGTGGTTCCAGTGACTGGTAAAAAATATACATTCTGATCCTGTGGGGTTTCTAGGAGACCTTTACAAGGGCTTAGGGGCCGATTCCGATCTCGGTCGGAGGCGTACCCAACACCATTCGGTCGGGAAAAAAGCCATGCGAAAGCCTGTTTCCCGACCGATCCGTACAGCACACCGAACGAGTAAGTACGATGCGCACAACAGCAAAGAATCCGGCCGAGCCGTACTCACCCAAATCAGGTCCTGTTCCCCGACCGAGGCGAATCCGGAAACGCTGAATCGAGTCGCACGGAAGCCAAAATGCAGCTCCGTCCGGCCGAACGAGTACGATGCGCTTTCCGAACGCGCCGAACCCGTCGCTACGCACGGCACGTCAAAGCATCCGGGAGAGGCGCACATAAGCTCCGATTCGCGCCACAACACGATCCACGGCTCCGAGACGAACACGGCAGCGACGAGGACGACGCGAAGCGACGAGGACGAGGCGAAGCGACGGGGACGAGGCGAAGCGACAAGGACGACGCGAAGCAACGAGAAGGACGAACGACACGAACCAACCATGAATCCCTTCGTCCCGATCATACCAATATTCTACATTTACTACCGGAACAGGCACGGACGCGTACGGCGCAGAAGGTAAGCCAGACACCAACCACAAAACACATACAACACGTACACGACACATCACACACACACACACAGAGGGATGCAGAATATACTTACACCAGCAACAGCAGCACCATAGGGGCGGGATGCCCATCACCAATGCCACATATGCACACAGGGGCCTGAATGCGCACCACCACCCCTACCCAGGGGGGCCTGGATGCCTACCACTACTACCACCCTCACCCAGGGGGGGCTGGATGCCTACCACTACTACCACCCTTAGCCAGGGGGGCTGGATGCCTACCACTACTACCACCCTTAGCCAGGGGGGGCAGGATGCCTACCACTACTACCACCCTCACCCAGGGGGGGCAGGATGTCTACCACTACTACCACCCTCACCCAGGGGGGCAGGATGCCTACCACTACTACCACCCTCACCCAGGGGGGCTGGATGCCTACCACCACCCTTAGCCAGGGGGGCAGGATGCCTACCACCACTACCACCCTCACCCAGGGGGGCTGGATGCCTACCACTACTACCACCCTCAGCCAGGGGGGCTGGATGCCTACCACTACTACCACCCTCAGCCAGGGGGGCTGGATGCCTACCACTACTACCACCCTCAGCCAGGGGGGCAGGATGCCTACCACTACTACCACCCTCACCCAGGGGGGGCAGGATGCCTACCACTACTACCACCCTCACCCAGGGGGGGCAGGATGCCTACCACTACTACCACCCTTACCCAGGGGGGGCAGGATGCCTACCACTACTACCACCCTTAGCCAGGGGGGCAGGATGCCTACCACTACTACCACCCTCACCCAGGGGGGCAGGATGCCTACCACTACTACCACCCTCACCCAGGGGGGCTGGATGCCTACCACTACTACCACCCTCACCCAGGGGGGGCAGGATGCCTACCACTACTACCACCCTTAGCCAGGGGGGGCTGGATGCCTACCACTACTACCACCCTCACCCAGGGGGGGTAGGATGCCTACCACCACTACCACCCTCACCCAGGGGGGACAGGATGCCTACCACTACTACCACCCTTAGCCAGGGGGGGCAGGATGCCTACCACCACTACCACCCTCACCCAGGGGGGCTGGATGCCTACCACTACTACCACCCCCACTCATAGGATGGACAATGCATGACACAACCAGCACACCACAACCTAGGGAATGCAAGAAGAAGACATCCCCCCAACACCATGACAAGCGTGTGTAGACTGTGTCAAATGCCTACAACACCGAACATGACTTTGAACATACAATGTGACCCCCTAGTACATGTGCCACACATATATGTGTGTGGCACCCACAATGCAAGCAGGCCATGACCATTGTGGCAATGGGGTCCAAACCCCCATCATCACAGTGACCAAAATGTAAGTGTGGGGTCCATAGCTGAAGCACACTTTGAACAATGTGGCAATGGGGTCCAAACCCCCATCATCACAGTGACCAAAATGTAAGTGTGGGGTCCATAGCTGAAGCACACTTTGAACAATGTGGCAATGGGGTCCAAACCCCCATCATCACAGTGACCAAAATGTAAGTGTGGGGTCCATAGCTGAAGCACATTTCGAACATTGTGGCAATGGGGTCCAAACCCCCATCATCACAGTGACCAAAAGGTAAGTGTTGACAAAGAAAGAGGTGCAACTGCCAAACTGCATGGATGATTCCTGGTCACAGAACAACAAACACATCAGTGGCAAAGTAGTGTATGTGTCCCATTGCAACATAAATTGGGGGAGCCAAATCCTGCAGTGCAAATAAGACATAACTTTGGCCATGTGCAGACAAACAACACCCATGGGGGCTGACACCGTCAACAATCATCAATGACACAATGACAGAAGTGACCATCAGAATGCAGACCCACATATTTGCACCAATGGGCACACACATGCAGATACCCTGTGGAGACTGCAGATGTGAGGTGAACAGATACCATACCATGGCAGCAATGGGACACACAAACCATGATCATTGTGCTGACCGATGACCTAGGAGTCCCAGGGACAGCAGGGGAAACCCACCAAACTACATACAGCCAATGGCACACCCAAGATATGCCAATGCAGTGGTGCAGATGCACAAACACAAACAGGCAGACCCACATCATACACAACAGGTGAGGGGGGGTGCCAGTGTCCCCAGGCAACCACACAACACATGAGGAGACCTGAATACCAATCATACAGATGTGCATACAGTGCCACACAAAGGTAACTCATGGATCCAAATCCCCTATGTGGGCAAGCAGGCATTGTCAGATGAGAGGGAGCACAAATCACACATGTCACACAGGCACGTAGGGACAGCAACTGACACAGCAAGACACAGACACACCACAGCACCACCCCCAGGGCCCCCACAATGTGGTGACCCTGGGCTGCATTACAATCCCACTGTGATGACAAAGCTAAATGTGGTTCACACTGTGAACCACAGTCATGTGTACTGAGCAACTAACTACCATCACACCTACACAAGCACAAATCAAACAGCATGGCCAGTAAGCCAAGGCCAACATGGAGGCAGGGGCCTAGCCGGGCAACAACTCTCATCTGCACACACTCAACACCACACCCCTCGACCTCCAACAATGTGCAGCAGTGAAGCACACATGCACTGGTGACATTGCACATGCACCCATGACTATTCCAGGGTGGTGGGTGGGAACCAAGGTGCAGAAACACATCACACATGGACACTCAACAAGACTCCTGAATGTCTGACACACTGCACACTACGCCGTACATGGACATGACGGCAATACCACACCAACCAATGGGATCACAGCCACAGTCACACACCAATGAAGAAGCCAAGGTCACCCACAAAGAACACACATAGACAACAACCAACATTGCAGCCCGGACCCTGAGGAGTGCCAGCAGTCACACACACAACGTGTCACAATCACTGAAAGATAACACAAACTGGAAATCACATGACAGGGGCAAACAACAAGTGCCAAGGGGAAACCTGACTGTGACCCATCTGCGTCTGCACACAAACTCAGCCCTGACAGCAAGCACACCTATGGGTGACACCCTGATGACCAGTAATGTGCCATGCACCCACATCACAGAGAACCCAGGGAGAAGACTTTGGGGGAACATAGCTCAACTCAGCTAGCATCACAAACAGGTACAACACTAGGGATCACAGCATGCACAGCTAAACGGAAGTGAACACACAGACATGCACATACAACACACACCTTGGGCGCAGGCAATGTCACAGGAGTACACACTGCCATGAGGGGACTTCACTCCTGTGTGAGGAAAGCTGTGCCATATGTTGCCTCAGTAGGGCCCCACCATGTCAGCTGAGCACTTGGTCACACAATCAACAATTAGCACCAAATGAGGGCTCCCGTCACATCAGCCTGGTCATGGAAGTGCCAACGGAATCATCAGCACAGATCCAACACACTTGTATAGCAATGTTGCACTGACAACACAGATGAGTCCTTCCCCATTGATGCCCAAACCTGCATGTCCAGTGGAGATGGCCACACGGTCAGGGAAGTAGACGAATTGAACAATGGCAGGCACAACAGATGTGCAGGGGTGGAAGCCACAGATGTGAAATAGCCAATCTAAGTAGGAAATCCCATTGCCAAATACTGAACACATGACACCCTCAGATGCTGCTATGGATGACATGGATACACCACAGGATAGGACACATTCCCCCTGGACCACATGGGTTCCTGCACAGTAACACTTCATTATCATGAGACCAAATATCACCATCACTGCAGCAAGGGCATGGTTAGCATCATCAACATCATGTACATCAGAAGCAAAAGCACTAGAGAACAGAAAGTTGTTTTATTCAGCATATGTGGCATTAAAAGTAGAAGTCCGGTGGAACATAAACAAAGGCCAATGGCCAGTCCATCAACAAAGTCACAAGTGGGTGACAGTGGCAGATGCCACCCTACACATGCCTGCACAAAACCAGGGACAATCCACTAGGAGGGGCAACCGGGGGGTAGGCCAGGCACCGCAGGGACAGGATCAGGGCTCACCAGGAGGAAGCAGGGAAGGGGTGGTGGGTGCTGGAGAGCCACTGACAACTGCAGTGGAGGTGTCTGACATGGTGTGTGCCGGCACAACTGGGGGCATGGCTCAGATGTTGTGGGTGCCGGCACGACTGCAGTGGACCGTGCAGATGGAGTGGACAGGTCCGCCACTGCAGTGCCCAAGTCAGACAGGGTGGTAGTGGACTCCACTGCAGTGCCTACCACCAGGGGAGGAGAATGGGGAACAGGCAAGGTGGGCTGGACAGAGGGGAGGACACCCTCACCACATCAGTGGCACAGACAAGCGCAGCGGGGGTGTGGTGCCGGGAGAGCAAGTGGCAGGGGGAGACGGCCGGAGCCTCTTGGGGATGGTATATCTGTGGGTGGGGGAACCTGGGGCAGGGTGTGGTGGGGGCACCTGTGGAGTGGGGGCCTGAGGGATGGAGGAAGGAGACCTGGTGCTTGAGCTGCAGGGCGGCGGCGGGGTCTTGCTCTTAGCACTCCGGGGGGACTTGCGGGTGGGGGCCTCAGTCTGTCTGCGCCTGGGGGAGGGTGTCCGGGGGCGAGGGGCACTCTGCTCCGTGTGGGGGGCTTCCTCTTCCCCCTGGATGCTGGGACAGCTGGATCGGAGGGAAGAGGCCGAGGTCACTGAGGAAGAGGCGCTGGGTCTTTGGGGTTGCAGGTGAGGCAAGGGAGGGTGCTTTGGAGGGAGAGGCAACTGAGGACTGCGCAGTGCCCGTGGATGTGTGTGTGTGTACCAGGGCCCCATCCCCTGTGAGTCTGGTTTCAGTCCCCTGACTGTGCGTGCGTGTGCGTTTAGTTTGTGGCGTGTGTGTCTGTGTGCTGGACGTGTGTGTGCTGGTGTGTGCCTGTGCTGGTGTGTGTGTGCTTGGGATGGGTAAGGTGCTGGGGAGTGTGGATGGAGCAGAGGCAGGAGGGGTGAGGGACTGTCTGAGGAGGGACACTGCTGCCGTCAGGGAGGAGTCCATGGACCTGTTGCCCCTCTGTAGGTCAGACATGCCCGATGAGATGCCCTCCATGAACGACACCAGCTGAGTCAACAGTGCGGTGTGCACATGGAGGACACTCAGCATGGCTGTCTGCCCTACATGGAGCTGGCGAAGGAGGTACACAGACTCCTCACTCAGGGCAGCAGGGGACACAGGGGCAGGGGGTGCGGTGCCTGGGCCAAAGGAGACACGCTCCCGAACATGGGAGCCTCCACGGACCTGGGGAATGGGAGCCGATGGGAGGGCGGTGGTGGTGCTGGTGGTGGCGGGGACAGTAACACTAGCTGGGGTGTGGTGGCTGCTGACACCCGCCTCCACAAGGGAGTCATCCTCCGAGTTGTTCTGGTCCTCAGCTGAGGTGGATGGTGCTGAGGCTCCTCGGTGTGGCTCCCCTCGCACTCCGTGCTACTGGGTCCCTCCGACCACTCCTCGGCTGCTGACCCAGTCTGGCTCTCTGGCTCCTCCTGGTCCGTGGAGCTGTCCCCTTCCGTGGCCGTGGATGTATCTGCAAACAATGGGGAAACAGACAGACATCAGTCACCTGCACCAAACGCACACACCACTGTGAGCACAGCACATTACAGAGAAAGCCCTGGCATCATTAGTTGTACATTGCTAAAAGTGCCCTAACTGAACAGGAGAAGCCAATTGTCAGTCTGATGCCAAGCATGGCACTCACATCCCACATGGCCTTGCACCCATCTGTCTGGTGTCTGTTGGATTGCAACACCCCAGTGTGGACACATGCACCAAGTACACAGTAGTTGGACAGTGCAGAGGACACGGTGTGGCATGTGGACATGCACACATCACAGCTCTTGCCACTGAGTCAGTTCAGGTTTCCGGATGAAAGGGATGCCCAGAGTCAAATAGGAAATGCATGTGATGCATACCAGCGACAGACACCATGATGCACCCATGTCCTGATAGCCATCGCCACAATGGTGTGCATGTAGCACATGTCACTCCCCTGCAGGACCACCAATAAGTTGACACATGCCATGGCAGAGGCATGACTGCTAAGTCATACATCACTGTCTCAGTGATGTATGACTTGGCAGCCAGACAACAACACTATGCACTGTGTCACAATAGTAGGTCATGGGGAATGCAAGTCCTGGAGCTGCACAAGTGCACATGTACATCCCCCACACAACACATCATCTTAACCCTCATCTGTCCAGGTCATACCTATTGGACATATGGGAGACCTGTGACACTACCCTCTGAACCTGAGCCCCTCACAATTTGCTGTGAATGGGGAACAGCTGCCTGAACTTCACATTCGCATACCCCAGTCTACACGCGCAGCTGATCAAACACCTATGTGACACACAAGTATCGTCTCCTATGGTCACATCTCCAGGGGCATGCTGAGCCCCTACCAAGAAACACCCCAGCAGTCCTGGCAACTAATCCACAGCACACTGACACAGAGGCAGACACCTGAGGGGTCAAATCACTGTGCACAATGTGTCAGCTGATACACGGGAGTGGGAGTACAGAGTGCATTGCATGGCCTGGAGTAGGCATGACTGTCCTGCTCCACATGAATGAGGGATGTGCCCTGGACAGTGGATAGCTGGCTATGTATGTGTGACACACGTAATCTGCACACTCCTGGGGCCCAAACATTGTTCCCACCCGCTGCATGGGCGTGTGCCACATACCCCAGGCACATGTGGTGGCTCAGCTCAGCAAGTGGACCGCATATCAAAGCAACACGCAGATCACATGTCCAAACACAGGCGTTGTGTGAACAATGGACCCACCCATGATGCCCACAACAGAGTTAGGGAAACAGATGCTGTACCCCACCTTTAGTGAAGCAAACTGCAAGGACACAGTCCCAAGTGACACAATTCCCTGAATGTAAGGGCCACACCTGGGTATCAGATGAGCAGTGGGCAGTGCACAATAGAGGGACATGGCTCCTGGACAACATGACTGCTGCACTGTGGCAGTTGAACCAGGCCAGAGGAGGGCACAAAGCATGTAATACAGAGTTCACAGTGCAGTCTTTGACTCACCCCCTCCTTGCTGCTGTCTGGCCTTCAGCTGCCCATCCAGGTCTGGAAACACCACCGCCAGGATCTGGAGCATGTGGGGGGTCAGGGTCCGTGTTCCGCCCCTCCTGCGAGGAGGCGACAGCTTCAGCTGGACCCGTGCAATCCTCCGGGTCCAGCCCCGAAGGTCCTGCCACCTCTTCTGGCAGTTGCGGATCCGGCGCTTGTAGACCCCCACGGACCGGACGGCCCGGACGATGTCCTTCCAGATCTCCTGCTTCCGATGGGCATTAACCTGTCAGGATGACAAAGTGAAAAGGCCATTACCACACATGCAACATATCCGTGCATGACACAGTTGTATATACATGTCTCAATCACAGGGGCACATGATGTACACAGGCAGTGCAAAGCTGCCCATGGACAGTTTGCCAGACGTCACTACATGGTATCATTGCATGGGAAGTAAAACCATGTTCAAATGCACTGTCACTGCACCATACCTGTCCAGTGCAAGTCACTACACACTATGGGGGGTGACAACTACTCAGTGAGCCTGCTAGCCAGTGGCGTGCAGACTTCCAGCCTTGCTAGTCACACAAAATGCACATTCAGAAAGGCAGTGCACAGAACATTCACCTGCTCCCCTGGTGTCCCATACAGCTTGCTGTACTGTGGAAGTAGGCTGTCCAGCAGGGCCTGGTTCTCTTCAAGGCTGAAGGCTGGGGCTCTCTCCACAGTACGTGCCATTGCAGGGTCCAGAGGGGCAGAGACAGCAGCAGTGCAGTGGCAGATGTAGTCCTGGAGCATGTAGTGCAGGCAAGTGAGCTCTCAGGGGAACAGCCAGCAATATATATGTGCTGGAGAGGCAGATACTGTCCCTTGTGTCCAAAGTGATAGGTCCAAGTCGTTTGCATCTTCTGAATCTGGCCAATCCATGGAATAGTAGCACCAAAACACGCCCACAGCATCCTTCAAATCTTCAACTTCATGACATACATGATTTTGCAACATTGTTGTGGGTGACCAACTGATTTTCCAGCAACCGACTCGTTCGAAATTCGAAAACGCGTCCGTTGCCAGGCAAGCCCATTGTCAATGGGTGCGCACCGATTGGTCCATTGCGGTACAACGCGTACAGGGGTACAACGCGTACCCGCACACATTGAATGCAATGGGCCGGCCGGAGGCACCGATCGGTCCATTGCAGTACAACGCGCACAGGGGTACAACGCGTACCCGCACACATTGAATGCAATGGGCCGGCCGGAGGCACCGATCGGTCCATTGCAGTTCAACGCGCACAGGGGTACAACGCGAACCCGCACACATTGAATGCAATGGGCCGGCCGGAGGCACCGATCGGTCCATTGCAGTACAATGCGCACAGGGGTACAACGCGTACCCGCACACATTGAATGCAATGGGCCGGCCGGAGGCACCGATCGGTCCATTGCAGTACAACGCATCACTGTACATGTGACTGGCATATGTCAGCATGCCTGTCTCAGATGGACATATGCCAGCCACAGATGGCTCCCAGGGAGTGAGGGGCACACCTACATCACGACAGCCTGTCCAAACTTTATCATAAGGCATGTAAGGCTGCATTTCCTATTGTGTGTATGTTGGTGTACATGTTGTCCTGTGGGTGTCACCTGTGGGCAGCCACCCCCAGGCTGTGCACGTGTTCATGGGGACAGGATCCTGGGTGTTACGTGTACATGACCACTGTGATGTGCAACTGTTCATATCTGTGCATGTGCCATGGTCACATTTCACGGTGGTGTATGTGTATGTCATGTCACATACCCCGTGAGTCCCATGTGGGACGGTATGTTTGAGCCAGGGTGTCCCAGTGGCACAATAGTGATGGTCCTCCACAGTCTTTGTGCATGTAGTGTTTACAATGTCTCTGATTACATGTGCACAATGGGAGACAGTCTCCACATCCACGTTGTGTGTGCATGGACTTTGATGTTGTGTGTGTGTGTGTCACAGATGTCCATGTCTGTCCTGCCGTGGCAAGTGGGGCCACTACCTGTGGGGGTCATGGTTGTTTTGCTGTGGTGTATACATGATACTCCATGTAATGCCAGTGTCCATGTGGCAATACAGGGTCCCTGGGAATGTACCTGTCGTTGAGCTGTGGTGCCTGGGGCACATCTGTCCTCACATGTCACTGTGGGGGGTTATTGTGACACGGCAGCAGGAGATGGGAACTGTGACATGGCCTCATGATATCCAATGGGCCAACCTGGGACTAATTGATGCCACCTGTTGGACCGTGTTGACAGATGTTGGCCATGTATGTACCATACATGTCCTTCCGGAACTGCACACTTCATGTAGTTGTGCCTCATAATGATGTATGTTGGGATCTTGAGTGTTCTCAATGCCGCATATGTGGGGTGACTGACAATCTTGCTTACTTCTCCTCTGCACTGCAGGGCTCCTGCTGTCCATCGACCATTCCCAGACCTGGCAACGATGGTGGAACGGGACAGCATCCGACGGTACCGCTTCACCAGGCAGCTGATTGAGGATTTGGCAGTGCAGTTGTCCCCACATTTGCAGCCTGGCCGGCCGTATCCTACAGCGCTGACCCACAAGGTGAAGGTGATGGCAGCCCTACACTTCTTTGCCACCGGTACCTTCCAACATACTGTGGCGACTGCTGGTGGGATGTCACAGACCATGTTGAGCCGTGTGCTCCGCGATGTTTTGGCGGCAATGTTGCTCTTCCTGAACCGGTACATCTATTTCCCTAGACTGCGATGACTCACTGACGTGAAGAGTGACTTTTATGCCCTGGGGAGGATGCCGCATATCATTGGCTCCATTGATGGGACACATGTGGCTTTGGTACCACCACAGGCCCAGGAGCAGGCCTACAGGAACCGCAAGCACTACCACTCGGTCAATGCACTGGTGGTGTGTCTTGCAGACATGACCATCACACACGTGTGTGCCCGTTTCCCTGGTTCAGCACACGATGCCTTTGTGATGAGGAGTAGTCGCAACCCCAGGATGATGGCACAGATGCAGAACCAGCGTGCCTGGCTTGTCGGTGTGTACTGACTTTGTGCCATTGTGTGTGATCTGATCTGTAGTATTCCGCCCACTTTTCCAAGTCAGCTAATGTGCACTTGTCTGTCCGTAGGTGACTCGGGATACCCCAACATGCCGTGGTTGCTGACACCCCTCAGGAACCCTGTGACACCAGCCCAGATGCGCTACAATGAGGCACATGGTCGGACCAGGAGAGTGATTGAGCGGACCTTTGGTCTCCTGAAGAGCCGCTTCCGCTGCCTGGACAAGACCGGAGGGTCCCTCCCATATGCCCCTGCGAAAGTGTGCAAGATTATCATCGTCTGCTGCATGCTCCACAACCTGGCAGTGCGGAAGGAGTTGCCTCTCATCCAGGATGACAATGACCAACATCCGCCACCTGTGGAGGATCCTGGCCTGGACCACGATGCCAGTGACGATGATGATGATGATGATGATGGTGATGTCCGCACACAGCTCATCACCAACTTCTTTAGCTGAATGTGAGTATCCTGAGGTGTCATGTCAATGATGTGAGTTGGCATGATGTGTGGGTGGTGCTCTGGTGCTGTTGGAGTGTGTCCATGGGCTACTTGACTGGATGTGTGTTGCGATGTGTGCTAACAGGTGGGCTGTACTCCCCAACAGTGTTGACATGCTAACTTGGTTCTGGGTGGGTATCTTGTAACATGTATTGTGCATGAGTTTTGCTGTTCTGTCCTGTACTCCATTGCTTTTGACTGTGTGTCATTTCTGTCCTTCACAGGGTACTTTCAGATTCGTTTGGTCAACTGTGTCCACCGACGACGTGATTGCACATCCAGGCTGGTAGCTGTTGTGTCCCTACAGGTGATGTGCGCCACACCCATGGACTTCCTTCCGTCTACAGTTGTTGACTGTGTGCCCGCTGCCAGGTGGGATTACCTTGCATCTGTAGTGGTTACGACATGTTGCAACTGTGTAATAAACCTGTGCTTCACTTTGTGATGTGCGTTGTCTGTGGTCACACATTTGACTGCCATTTGCTTACTGCACCTGTGGGCTACTTGACTACAACTGGGAATGGGTGTGGTGTCTGTGCATTGCACCGTCTTCCCTGGCAACATCAGTGTAGGCAATGAGTCAGATGGCCTAGGTGTGTATGTGTTATGTAGCCCTGGTGGTGTGTCTCCCTCATGTGTGTCACGTTGCCTGTACTCACATGCCTGTGTTGTCCTTGCTGTTGCAGTTCGCATACACAGTGTGATTTTGCAGTTCATCATCCCCATAACAGCACCCACGTTGGAATCACGACAGAGGCAAGTATGGTGTATTAGTGTGTTTATTGTGATACATTTGTGTTAATAGTGCATAGGATGGGTAGTGCTGTACATAAATCTTGCAATCCGAAGTTCCTAGGTGAATTGA
Source organism: Calotriton arnoldi (assembly GCA_963921515.1). Lineage (NCBI taxonomy): Eukaryota > Metazoa > Chordata > Amphibia > Caudata > Salamandridae > Calotriton > Calotriton arnoldi. Next base: position 2,684 of record CAWUFW010022792.1, on the reverse strand, counting down.
AAGTCCTGGTAGACAGGATCCCCAGTATCGGGGCCACAGTTGTCTAACACATTGGTCCAACTTGTACTCCCCATGCAATGTGTGGGAGTAGTGTTGCCGTCAACAGGGTGAACAGTCTGTGCACAAAGGCGAACATCCAGAACAGGTTCAGGCTTCCTGGGAGTTGCGCTTGGCCATCGGCCTCTCACTTGCCCCTCTTCGGACGACCCCTCTTCTTGGGGGGGGGCCCCTCAAGTACAGGCTGCTGCGGTGCAGGGGACTCTCCGCCAGAGTCCTCCTCCCTCCCTGTGGCAGTTGCAGTTTGTTCGGCACCAGATGTTGTTGGCACACAGGGAGGTGTGGACTGGTTGCTGTTCATCTGGCGGAGGCATTGTAAAATGTCCCTGTGCACCGCCGTCATCTCATGCAGTGCATCCCACTTGGACTCCACGCGGGACATGTGTGAGTCCACGCGGGACATGTGTGACTCCACGTGGGACATGTGGGAGTCCAAGCGGGCATGATGGGCAGCCTGCTGCTGTTTCATGTCTCTGAGGAGCCCCACTACCTGGCTGAGCTCTCCGGTGCTGGACTGGTACGCATCAGCTATGCGTACCAGTTGTGGGTCATCATGCACACCAGCAACGTCTGCAAGCAGCGACCTCTGTCTCCCACCCTCCCACCACCCCTGCTGACATGTGCAGTGTGTGCAGTGGCATGCACAGATAACCCTGGTCCACCTTGGGGGTTGGTGGTGGTGGTGGTGTCCATGGCCCCAGGTTGGTCCAGGGTCCCTGTGCTGGTGTTGCTCCTTGTTCTGTCCATGTCGGCAGGGATGGTATTCGTGGTGACAGTCGTTGGAGGGGTGGGTGCAGGGGTGCAGCTGGTGGTCCTGCTGGTGCTGCAGCTGGTGGTCCTGCTGGTGCTGCATGTTGACTTGCACCGGATGTGCCAGGTTGGTCTTCATCGTCCGAGGAGGACAGAGGCTGTACGACGCCAGTGAGCTCCGCATCCTCTTGAGCCTGGGACTGGGACTCCTCAGCGTCTGCTGCTGTGTCCCCATCATCACCTGTTTTTGGGAGACACAAACAATGTATGTTATGTTTCTGCAGGCATCAATGGTTGACACACATGACCGTTGTGACTGTGCCTCTGGGTGCGGGCCTGTACATTGCATTGTCCTAAGTCGTCACAGTCAGGGGTTGATATTGGTGTGGCACATTGTCCTGCATTATTTGGGCATTTCTATGTATTTTCTGGGGTGTGAACATGGTCTGCATTGGTTGTGTTTGGTTGACAGCCGGCCCTCCTTCCCACCCACCCAGCCAGTCAGTTATCCCACCATGGAACGTGCTTGCGTTGCAGGGAGTGTAAGTTGTCTCTCAGGATGTCACTCAGTGGTGTCCTGCTGTTTGTTGGTGCACATTTGCCAGCAGGGCCTTGTGCTCCCCACAGCAGTAGCCAGTGTCAGCCATCTGTGAGTCCTTCTCCACTCCCTGTGATGTGAGCATGGTTCAGGGTGGTGTTGATGGGACAGTTGTGGGGGTGACCAATATCAGTGACTACGACTCCCATCATGCTATTGCCTCCACCCCCCTTCCCAGCATGCCCATGCTTCCTTCCTTTTGACTCTGCTTCCCTGTGGGGTGGGCTGGCTGTGCTGACAGGATGGCTGGGAGTGTTGTCCTGGCAGTTGTTTGGCTAGAAGTCCCAAGAGTGTCCCTGTGCTTCACACAACATAACCCAGGGTGGTGGTTCTTTGTGGGATCTTGTGTTAGGATGGGGGGCATTGCATTCTACCAGGTGGGTTCTGTGGAGTTTGTGTTGGGGTGTGTGTGAGGGGAGGTGCTTGTGACTATGGTCAGTGCTGCAAGTCCTCCTTCCCACCCAGCTAGCCAGATATCCCACCATGGAACGTGCTTGCATTGCAGGGAGTGTAAGTTGTCTCTCAGGATGTCAGTCAGTGGTGTCCTGCTGTTTGTTGGTGCACAGTTGCCAGCAGGGCCTTGTGCTCCCCACAGCAGTAGCCAGTGTCAGCCATCTTGTGAGTCCTTCTCCACTTCCTGTGATGTGAGCATGGTTCAGGGTGGTGTTGATGGGACAGTTGTGGGGGTGAGCTATGTCTGTGACTACGACTCCCATCATGCTATTGCCTCCACCCCACTTCCCAGCATTCCCATACTTACTTGCTTTTGTGGGGAGTTCAGTGTGTGTGGGTGTGAGAGCAATGGCAAGATGGCTGACAGTGGTGTCCTGCTGTTGGTTGGTGTGCAGTACCCAGCATGCCCTTGTGCTCCCCACGACACAGCAACAGTGTCAGACATCTTTGATGGGCCTTTCCACTCTCTGTGGGATGTGCATGCGTGAGTGTGAGCTTGCTGGGCCATGTGGTGGGGGATGTAGAGCTGTGACTACGACTCCCATCATGCTATTGCCTCCTCCCCCTTCCCAGCATGCCCATGCTTCCTTCCTTTTGACTCTGCTTCCCTGTGGGGTGGGCTGGCTGTGCTGACAGGATGGCTGGGAGTGTTGTCCTGGCAGTTGTTTGGCTAGAGGTCCCAAGAGTGGCCCTGTGCTTCACACAACATAACCCAGGGTGGTGGTTCTTTGTGGGATCTTGTGTTAGGATGGGGGGCATTGCATTCTACCAGGTGGGTTCTGTGGAGTTTGTGTTGGGGTGTGTGTGAGGGGAGGTGCTTGTGACT